>JAASGX010000292.1:0-28123 GCA_023334415.1 Phytopythium chamaehyphon | reverse complement strand
CTGTGTCTGCAAGATCATGTTTCCAATTTCATCAGGGAAAACTTGTACGACTGCGGTGAATGCCATTGCGAGCGCGGACAGTACGAAAGCGAACACCATGGGAACTCCGAGATACCCGAATACATCGTGAAAGCTTGAGCTGAAGTGATCTAGAGGCTTTAGCGTGGTAGATAAAGTACCGACAATCGTGTGTCGACGATGAGGGATGATTTTCGCTGGTAGGGAGGATCCTAAACTTGCCCGGCGGCCAGCTGAAAGGGGCGCAGAAGGTAGTGATGGTAAGCGGCTTAGCGGTAGAGACTTCCTAGGAGAGGGAGGGTCTTGATGTTTTTCATCTTTGGGCTCTTTGTCTGGGGTATAGTTGCCTTTGACCATCGCGCAGCCAATATCGAGAGCTGGCGTGCTCCGAACGTGTTAATCTTTTGAGTCGGCAAGAAGCTCAAAGCTGCTATATTTGCCATGAAGCTCACGAAGTGAAACAAGTTTTTGTCCTCGTGAAATCACAACTTTAGCATCGCGAACAACAGCTCTCAGCGCTGTAATCGCGAAACCAACAGTATGAGTATGGACATTGCTTGGAACAATAGTGAATGGTGGCCTAAATCTGCTAACAAACCGATGATCGGAGATATATGAGCACTCGAAGATGATTGCTTGACACATATTGCTGCAACTGTAGCTGCACCGCTACATTGCATCACTTGCCTAGGACTTCTTGAAGATGAAGATGGTTTGAACCACTGGTGTAGCTCATAGGCGAACAGCAGACGTGGAGGAAGCTTCAACATGGAGCACGTAGCCAGGCGGAAGTGTGGTGGTGTCCAAGCCCCTTCCAGGAGAAGCGCATCACACTGCAAGGCTGCATGGACTAGCCAAACAGTGGCCGATCCATGCAGCCTCACAGCCAGGCGACAACAACGTGGGAGTGTCATCAGCCCTCATCTCGGCAACTGTGGCTCCCAGGAGGATTGTGGGGCACTGGTGCACATGTCTGTGTTTCCGATGGAAAGTCTGCCGTTGATGCTGCCGTGAAAACACCGCCAAGCAGACGCGTGCTTCCTGCTAGAGATGCCCTCATCAGTATCAGGCAAAGTCTCCGTTTCTCCTGGTCTGCAAGCTCGCTGAAAGCCACCATCGCTTCAGGCTTGTGCTTTCATTCCCAGTTGGTCATTCCTGCTTTTCCTCGCTAAGCAGCAGACGTCTCTCAAGCAAACTTCAGCATCCAAGCGAAAGTCCAAGCCAAGAATGCCCTCGCTCTTGTCCTTTGTTGCCACCGTGGCGTTCGCCCTGACTACGGTCGCTGGCGTGGACGCACTTGTCAAGGGCCATGATCTGTCGTCTGCTGTCTACATGGAGACTAACGAGGGCGTGACGTGGTACAACGAGGCCGGCACCAAGGCCTCGATCGAGAGTATCCTGGGAGCTGGAGGCATGCAGAGCGTGCGTCTCCGGTAGGCTTTTGTCTTTGCTCAATCATAAAACCCTCAAACGGAGACAACTAGATAGCTTTCGTGTCTTGCAGCTTGTGGACCAAGGACGAGTACGGCCTCGACTACACCGTGGCTTTGGCCAAGCGGTTCTACGCTGCAGGCTACAGCATCTACCTCGACATGCACTTCTCGGACACGTGGGCAGACGGTCACACCCAGGGAATCCCCTCGGCTTGGGACAGTTCGAGTGCTGATACCGTCGCTGCTGCGCTTCGCTCGTACGTGAGCACGTCGCTGGCAGCCTTCACCAAGGCTGGCGTCAAGATCAAGCTGCTCTCGCTCGGCAACGAGATCACCTTCGGGATGCTGTGGCCTATTGGAAAGATCAGCGTGAACGGATTCCCGGGTTTCGCCAAGCAGTGGGCTGCTGCTCGTGCTGGTGTCGAGGACGCTGTCAAGGCTGGCACCACTCGTCCGCAAGTCATGATCCACCTGCCAGACGGCTGGAAGAAGTCGATCGTGACGTGGTTCTTCAAGGGTTTGTTCGCCACGGGGCTCGTCTCGACCTCGGACGTGGACGTCTTCGGGTTCTCGTACTACCCGTTCTACGACACTGGGGCCACGATCGACGCGCTCAAGGCGTCGCTGAGCTCGCTCGCCACGACCTACGGCAAGCCGATCTATATCTCGGAGACCGACTACCCCAACAGCTGCTCGGGCGTGACGCTGAGCAGCAACATCACGGTGAGCGTGGCGGGCCAGACGCAATGGACCAAGGCCGTGATCGACGTGCTCAACGGCCTCCCCAATGGCCTCGGGGCCGGCATCTACTACTGGGAGCCCGGGTACGTCAAGGTGGCTGGCCTAGGCAGTGCTTGCGAGTCAGCTCTGCTCTTCAGCGTCGACTGGACCAACTGGCCCAAGACCACGGCCAAGGCACTCAACTCGGTCAACATGTTCAAGTGAAGACCAGGAGATTGATCTGCTGTGATGTTGTTGTCGACGCCTGGACGCGTTGTAGTTGAGTGGCTGGCTTCAATGCGATGCGATGCGATGGTGTTGAGCTTTTCCTTGAAAGATGTGCAGCGCCATTGCCATTGCATGATCTTGAAGTTGTCATGGACGGTCTCAACGTGGCACTCCAGGTCCGAACAGCAGAAACGCAGGAAGCTCGCGATTCAACTTGGTGCACACGGGCAGGGCGAGGCAGGTCAACTGTCGAGAGCAACTGCAAGCGCTCAGGCCCTCGAGCAATCAACAAGAAGAGCTCGACAGCAGCTCTTGTGGCTGCAGTTTCGACGCGAAATGATACTGATCGAGTGCGTAGCCTTGAGCAATGAGAGGTGTCCGTCATCGAGTGAACAGTGTGCGTGGCTGGGCACCGTAGCCTCGAGCGGACAGACCAGCAGACGAAGATGGGGGCCTGTTGCACCGCATTGTCCGCTCAAGTTGAGTAAACTCGGCTCACGGCTTTCGTTGTGGGTGCGCGGGCAAATGCAGGAGGTGAGTCAGACCAGGCGAAGTGCTGCAGGAGCATTGCCATGCTGGCCAAAGAGTGGTCTTGAGAGCTGTCGCCAAGGAGCAGTGTGCAGTTTGTTCACTCGGGCTCTGTCTGCAAGGCGAGAGCGGGAAAGCTGGCACTGATGCACTCAGGAAGGCTCAACGAACCCTCCAAGGGCGTCGATCTCGATCAGCTCGCCAGTCGGTTCATTCTTCAATTCTCTTCCCTGACACCAAGCACCACCACATCACATCCCAGTCAGTGTCAGCCAGCCCATCATGTTGACGTCTCTGGTGGCTGCTGCAACTGGAGCTGCCGTGCTTGGGCTTTCGAGTGCCGACGCCGCTGTCATCAAGGGCCATGACCTGTCCTCGGCCGTCTACATGGAGGTGAACGAAGGAGCTCACTGGTACACCGAGACGGGCGAGCGAGCCGAGCTCGAAGACATCCTTGGGGCTGGAGGCATGGAGAGCGTGCGTCTCCGCATCTGGACCGAGGACGAGTACGGCCTCAACTACACGCTGGGGCTAGCCCAGCGGTTCGCCGCCAAGGGCTACAGCATCTACCTCGACATGCACTTCTCGGACACTTGGGCCGACGGCCACACGCAGTACACGCCCTCGGCCTGGAATGCTTCGTCCGTCGAGAGTCTCTCGGCCGACCTGCGTTCGTACGTCAACTCGACGTTGCAGGCGTTCACGGCTGGTGGTGTGGACGTGCAGCTGCTTTCGCTGGGCAACGAGATCACCTTCGGCATGCTCTGGCCGCTCGGCAAGCTCACGGCTGGCGGCGATGACTTTGACGACTTCGCCACGCTCTGGTCTGCTGCTCGGGCTGGTGTTGAGGACGCTGTGAGTGCTGGATCGCCTCGCCCGGAGGTCATGATCCACCTGGACAACGGGTGGAAGGAGGAGACCGTCATGTGGTTCTTCGAGGGGCTCTTTGGTACGGGCATCGTCTCCAAGGACGACGTGGACGTGCTAGGCTTCTCGTACTATCCGTTCTACGGCGTCGAGGCCACGCTCGAGGCGCTCAACTCGTCGCTCACGACGCTCGCCAACGCATACGGCAAGCCACTGCACGTGGCCGAGATCGACTTCCCCAACAGCTGCCCGGGCGTCGACCTCAGCACCAACATCACCGTGAGTGTCGAGGGCCAGATCGAGTGGACCCACGCCGTCATCGACGTGCTCGAGGGCCTGCCCAACGGACTTGGAGCTGGCGTCTACTACTGGGAGCCGGCCTTCATCAAGGTGGCCTCGCTCGGCAGCTCGTGCGAGTCGGCCCTGCTCTTCAGTGTCGACTGGACCAACTGGCCCAACACGACGGCCGTGGCGCTTGACTCGGTCAACCTCTACCTGTAAAGCGAGTCCTCGAACTTGTTGTGGGGCTTTCGACCTGCATCCGATTGATAAGTGAGCTTTCGAGCTGCAATGCACACGATTGAGGTATCAACTGCTCTTCTTCTTTGACAGCAGGATGAAAGGCATGTGTCTGCAATGCTCGACTTGCAATCATGACAAGGCGTGAGAACTCCCACCAAAATGCTTTGTAAGGAGTCCAAGACCTCCGTCTCGCCTTTCCTGGGATTGCATCGGACGCCTTCAGGAAAGTGATCATGCCCTAGCATTTTCGCTTTCCGACTTGACAGCTGGAGGCTCAACGCCGATCTTTGAGTCGCGACTAACCTAAAGGTTTGCATGAGATCACCACGTGGACATGAGACTGGTTGTCTCTAGTGTAGAAGTCTGCTCAGCTGTTGAGCCGTTCCCCACCGAGCCTCTACGCCTCCATTTCCGCATTTGCAGCGTTGAAAACCCAGCGAAATATGCGTTGCCAGCAGCTCTTCGCCTCCGTAGCAGTGGCCGTGGCTGTTGCCGCCCGTCAGGCCTCGGCCTTCGTCAAGGGCCATGATCTTTCGTCGGCTGGGCTCATGGAGACCGAGCAGGGGGCGACTTGGTACTCAACTGACGGCAAAGCGTCCGCCATTGAGGACATCCTCGGTGCTGGTGGCATGGACAGCGTTCGTCTCCGGTAAGGACTTGTTGCAATGAACTAGGAGTCTTCCGAGACTCACCGTTCTGATGCTTGATGCTTTCCTTGCTCAGCATTTGGACGGGCGACGACTACGGGCTCAACTACACGCTGGGACTCGCTCAGCGCTTCAAGAAGGCTGGCTACAGCATCTACCTGGACATGCACTTCTCGGACACTTGGGCGGACGCAGACTCGCAGGCAGTCCCGTCGTCCTGGTCTAGTTCGTCGGTCGACAGCCTCGCTTCCGATCTCCGATCGTACGTGAGCTCGACGCTGCAGAGCTTCACGGACGGCGGTGTCGACATCGCCGTGCTGGCGCTGGGCAACGAAATCACGGGCGGCATGCTCTACCCGTTGGGCCAGATTAACAACGACGACTTCAGCGGCTTCGCAACGCTCTGGGCTGCTGCTCGAGCTGGCGTGGACGACGCCGTGAGTGCAGGCACGACCAAGCCAGACGTCATGATTCACCTCGACAACGGCTGGAAGGAGGAGACGCTCTCGTGGTTCTTCGAGGGCTTGTTCGCCACGGGCACGGTCTCCACGGACGACGTGGACGTGCTCGGGTTCTCCTTCTACCCGTTCTACTCGACCGAGGCCACCATCAACGCGCTCACGAGTTCGCTGACGAGCATGGCCAACACGTACAGCAAGCCGATCTACATTGCCGAGACCGACTACCCCAACAGCTGCTCGGACGTCTCGCTGAGCGCCAGCTACCCAGCGAGTGCCGATGGCCAGATCGAGTGGACCCAGGCTGCCATCGGCGTGCTCGAGGACCTGCCCAACAGTCTCGGTGCTGGCATTTACTACTGGGAGCCGGCCTACATCACGACTGCGGGCCTTGGCAGCTCGTGTGAATCGGCTCTGCTCTTCAGCGTCGACTGGAGCAACTGGCCGGACACGTCCGCCACGGCGCTCTCGTCCGTCAATTTGTTCACCAGCAGCTAGATGTTAAGCCTCAAAGTGTTGTTGTGCATGAAAGTTGGTGTCGTGAAGAAAGTTGGTGTCGTGAAGAAAGTTGGTGTCGTGACAACATTGAAATGTTCATTTCTAAAAAGTTGTCGCTGTGGTGAGACCAATCCACGAGGTTTGCCTTGCACATCGCTTCGACTCCATTGTCGCCTCCTTCCTGGCTACAGACGCACGCAATGGCCCGTTTGAGTGCTCTCTTGAAGGTAAAGTTGCGGTCATCACGCCACCACATGCAAATCCAAAGGCAGCTATCATGATACCTTCATCACTAGGTGGTGACTTCAACATTCGGTTATATAGCCTATTTTAAGCGTTTAGCGTTCGCATTAGAGATTCCAAAAGAGTAAGTCAGTCATAAAAGCCCTAAACTACGGCTGTCGCAGTCGAGATTGCCATCTGGAGCTCATTTCTACAATCTCGCCAGCGCAAAGTGCAGCAGCAGTGCTCTCGCCACGGCTCGAGGCTTGACGCAACCTCCAGCTCCATGCTCTGTGCACGATCGAGGCTCTGCACGTGGTTGCAACCATTGCAGCGCTTTGAAAAACTTTGAAAACTGAAAAACTTGACCTTCGAGCCTATGAGCCACCACCGGCTTCATTCAGCAATTCACTTTCGACCTCCGGGAGTTTTCACACCGAAGTCGCCATGGAGCTGCGTGACTTTCGCAGTGAACGCAGCAAAGAGCGGTGGGCGTGTCCGTTCCCACCGTTTTCACTTTCCGAGACCGAGAAAATGCAGCTTCGAGACCTCGCACAGATGATTGTCGACACCAACATGGGCGAGCTGGAGCAGTACTGGTTCGAGAACAACTGCAGGCTCGTGCCCGAGCGGGACTGGAAGTTCCTGCGTCGAGACAGCCAGGTCGAGACGTTCCTGCGTCGCCGAGACCAGTACGGGCTCAACGGATTCGGCACCAAGAAGAGATTTCGCAATGAGGATGCCGCCTCCGGGTCCGTGAGCAGCAACAGCAGCGACGAGATCACGTCGATGGACGTCGTGGACGTCCGCACGGTTGGCGTGACCAACGGGACGATGGAGGACGCCTTGTACGGCCTGCTGAACCCCACAACGATCATCATGCGCATCAAGTCGGCGTACATCGACGACGGCATCCAGGACTGCAACGTCTTCAACGTCATCCAGAACTCGACGCCCGAGGACCCGTTCTCAACTCTTTCGGTCCGCTGGCGTGTGACAGAGAATCCGCCGGTGGTCAACTGGGTCGTCAAGAGCTACGACCACGTCTACCTCGATGCTACGGGCTATACGACGCTCTCGAACGGTGAGCGAGTCGCCTACCAGCTCCTGCACTCGATCGACTTTCCGAAAGCGACTCCGTTGGTGCAGCAGTTCTCACGCGGCCAGGCAGCCGCAATTGTGTACTTTCGCCAGCTTGACGACGATGTCGTTGGTATCTGGGCTCGTGGGGTTTTCACGGTCCCCATGGAGCGCACTCGCACTCTGTTCGCGCCCGTGATCGGCTCGGCGGTGTCCAAGTCGTGCATGAACATCTTTCACGCCGCGCAGATGAAGAAGCTGCGGTGGGCAGTCTACCGACGTCAGCAGGAGCTGCGTAGCGGCAAGGCCAACATGTCTAGAGGTTCCATCGTCTCTCCTGACGGTGAGAAAGCCTGCACGGTGTGCAGCAAGCAGCGAAAGCTTCGCACGGGCGACGACTGCGATTTGTGCGGCGAACGCGTCTGCGGGCCGTGCGGAATCGCCCACAAGGTCGCGTTCATGGACGACGACAACAAGCTGCGGTGGCAAAAGGTCCGCGTGTGCTCGTTCTGCATGGCCAAGGTGGTCAAGATGGACGCGAAAGAGGCGATTGCCATCGAGCTGGCGGCCGGACACTTCTCGCGCATCAACTAGGGATGCAATCGGCTGCTGACATGTGAGATGGCCTAGTGCGTGCTTTGGAGCTCGGAGGACAGAGAGCGGTGGCGTGTGGTGGAGTGTAATAGATGCTTGCGTGTGATCTGCTTCGCTGACATCTTCGTCACGGCTCACATGAACTTCGTGTGTGCATTTCAAGCTGGCAAATCCTCGACCTCCGTGACTAACACCTTGTCACGCCGACAGCATTCGCGTCACGACACGATGGCAGTGAGCAGACATCAACGAGAGCCGGGAGGTCGATTTGGATGAGTTGGAAGATCCATCATGACCGCCACACCCGGAGATGGAGCTTGCTCAACAACGATCCATCGGCACGATCGTGGCTGGCAGATGGCTGTCGGAGCTGCACTGTCCAGCTTTGGCGTCACCACGACATCCACGAGTTACAAGGACGATGTTTTGGTGTTGAGGTGTCGGCATTGAGCAGTTGGTGACCGGCTACTCTACGGCGAACCAAATGGGATCGAGCAATGGACGACCAAAGTGGACAGTCTTGTCTGGCGTTGGCGGCAATCGGACAATCCTCCGCTGCCCGGTTGTGAGCCATCTCCCGGCTCGCGAGATGGACTGTCATGTCATACCAGCTGATCAGCTGTCACCTGTTGCTGTGTCTTTGGTGGGATTCGACTCAGCGTCCTCTGCAGCGGTGCATCTTGGATTAGCGCGGATTTGTCTGGCAATGCAAAGCTTCATGATGCGGTAGACTTGCGTCATGTGTGTGTTTCGACGTGCGTAACGAGCAAATTTAGCCACGCAACTTCGACATTCATTGAAACCTATCCACTCACTGCACTCTCACGGCACTCCACGCAAAATCTAACCAGCCCAACTAGTTGATCCGGTCGTACTCGCCGGCCGCATACTCGATGGCAATGGCCTCTCTCGCGTCCATCTTGACCACCTTGGCCATGCAGAACGAGCAAACGCGGACCTTGTGCCACCGCAGCTTGTTGTCGAGATCCACGATCGCCACCTTGTGCTTGATGGAGCACGCACCGCACACGTGCTCGCTGCACAGGCTGCAGTTGTCGCCCGTGCGCAGCTTTCGCTTCTTGTTGCACATGACGCACACCTTGTCGTTGTAGCTGCCACCGCCCACCGTGTCAGTAGAATCACGGTAGCTAGCGCTGGAGGCTCCGCGCTCCAGAGTCGGCCGATCATTAGCTGGGTTGCCCTTGCGAAGCTCTTGCTGGCGGCGGTGCAATGCCCAACGCAGCTTCTTCATTTGAGCAGCGTGGAAGTTGTTCATGACCGACTTGGACATGGCAGAGCCGATCACGGGCTCGAAAAGCGTGCGAGCGCGCTCCATCGGCACAGTGAAGACTCCACGAGCCCAAATGCTCACCAGGTTCTCGTCAACTTGGCGGTAGTAGACGATGCCGGCTGCCTGGCCGCGCGAGTACTGCGGGAGCTTGGGCGTCGCCTTTGGGAACTCGATCGAGTGCAGCAACTGCCAGGTCACCTCTTCGCCATTCGAGAGGGTCGTGACGCCAGTCGCGTCAACGTACACGTGGTCGTAGCTTTTGATGAGCCAGTTAACCACCGGTGGGTTCTCGGTCACACGCCAACGGACCGAAAGAGTTGAGAACGGATCGCCAGGCGTCGAGTTCTGGATGACGTTGAAGACGTTGCAATCCTGGATACCATCGTCGATGTACGCCGACTTGATGCGCATGATGATCGTCGTGGGATTCATGACGCCGTAGACAGCGTCTTCCTTGGTGCCGTTGGTGAGGCCAATGGAGCGGACGTCGACAACATCGAGCGACGTGATTTCCTCACTCTTTGTGCTGCTGACCGAGTTGGACGTCTCCGAGGATGACTCCTGGCGGAAGCGCTTCTTGGTACCGAAGCCGTTGAGGCCGTACTTCTCCGGTCGACGGACATACGTCTCCACCTGGCTGTCTCGGCGCAGGAACTTCCAGTCGCGCTCCGGGACGAGCTTCGAGTCATGCTGGAACGTGAACTCTTCATACTCGTCGATGTTGCCGTCGACGATACTCTGAGCAAGCTGCCGAAGCTGCTTCTTCTCGCCTTCAGACAGTGAGAACGGAGCGAACGGACTCGCCCAGCGAGCCTTGTTCATTTCGGTGCGAAAATCGCGGAACTCCATGATCCCAACTGGAGCTATTAGATAGCGGTCGCTGCGTCTCGGGGCTGGAGTTTCGGCGAATGGCTTTCTGGCTGCAACGCCCTGGAGCCGCTTCGAGCATGCGGAGAGCCCTGCGCGGTTGCACCGGCTGCCCACTACCCCATGGCGAGACAGAGAAGGGGTCCGAGAGATCGCAGGCGAGCGTTCAGGAGGATTGGGGGTGGAGATTTGCACTGTCGACGGCGAGCTCTTGGGTTCTGAGCCGGATGGGGAGTCGGACTGGGCGAGTTCGGTGCGCAGACATCTGCCGCGCGAGTCTCAGCTTGGGATCATCAAGTCTCGAGGTGACTTCGAGATCGGCGGGTGGCTGGTGCAGCGTCGCGGTAGTCGCAGCTGTAATGCAAAGGCGTAGCGTCGGTATCATCTGTAATGGCATATGGGGTGTAAAGGGTCGATCGCCGATGCCCACGCCGTCGTGATGATGGAAAGCAACTCAAGTGGAACAAGGCAAACTTACCACTGTGACTGCTTGAAGCGTGACTCCTGTCGAAATCCCTGGATGTGCTTGCCCGCAGTGAGACGACCGTTATCGGACTGTTCTGCGCTCACGAATACCCTCAACACGTCTCGAGTCACCGAGCCAACAAGCAGTGCTTGTTGCATCATGGTTTACGACACCTTGACTTCTATGAAGGCGATGCCAAGGTTGCAAGTGACCCTGCCTGGTCCAAAGTCGTGTATCGCTGCTGTAGCCACAAATTTAGCTGGCTTGCTGCTCCATGCGACGAGCGTTCGATTGCGTGGAGAGGCGAACGGGTGCTTCAATCTGTCCACTCTGACCAGATTGAGCGCGGTTGGTGTGTGGGCCAGGATGTCCTCCTCGCTTCAAGGAATACAACAGCCGACGGTGCTCTCTTCGCTCGTACTCGTGGTCTTCGACAACCGCAGAGGTCAGCTTGAACCACTGGCGACTTTGATGCAGCGCCAATTCCTTCATGAGTTCTGTGCGACGAGAACGATCACCAGCTGGCTGGAGGCGCCGGCGCAGAGCTTCACACAGAAACGCGCGGCTTTCATCATGCTCGCGCAGCCTCTCTTCGCGTAGATGAGCTACTGATCGCTCGAAAGCCCGCTGGCTTGAATCGATCAGAGCCGTGATGCGTTCTCTCTCGCTGCGTGAAAAGTTGGTAGCTGCGTGGCGCCTTATAGCTGGTCGCTCAACATGGGATTCCTGCTCGGTGGAGCCATTTGGTCGCGATCGCTTCTTCGACTTGCTGCGTTCTTTCTCGCTTCGTTGATCTCGGTGACGTACATTGTCTGGTGCATCAATCACAAGAACTGGCATGGATGGTATCGCTTGAGAATTTGTACTCGGAGGCTCGTCTTGCGTCTCAAGAAGCACTACGTCATTCTCCATGCTTTCGTCATCTGAATCGGGGTGAGCCTTGTCACTACCGGTAGATGGCTGGGCAGGCAGTTTTGCGTGTTGACCCTGTTCCCACGGTGTTCGAGCTCTCAACTCAGCCTCAAACACCAGCGTGAAACTTGCGTCGTCTTTGTTGACTGTGTGTCCGATAGGGGGTGGGCCTCCAGTGCTCGCCAATACTGCCTCTTGTTCAACAATCGCATCGAGCTGATTAAACATGCGTTTGTCCATCATGCCGGCTAGGATTCCTGGCGGATCGAGAACTTTGGATTTGTCATGGAACAGCCGCACCTGTTGCCATTTTCGGGTCTCGAAAGGGAGCACGAACCAAGCCTCGCTAAACCTTCGGCGACGAGCAAACTCAAACGCAATTTGGTAGGCGACGAGGGCGACTTCTTTCTTTGCATGCACCATGTCAACTCTCAGTTCCTTCCCGCCTCCGAGCCGAGTCCACTCCTGCAGGATGAGCCAGTTGGGCAGCTTGACGACCTCGTCTGCAATATTCCCGAGCTCGACAAATTCTTTCGCGGCCGCCTCCCACGCGCTAATAAACCTCCGCCAGTCCGCGATGGGCCAGTCGGCGGCAGTCAACTCCTCCTCTCCTGGGATCTGCTTACTCGTGGTCGACTCCTTCTCATTACTAGCTGTCATATCTTCACTCGGCTCCACGTTTGAGCTCTGCGCCGACGGTGGGTCTTGCACGGGAACAGAATCTCCACTGGTGCTGACACCAGCACCAAGATCATCACCAGGACTCTCAGCAGATGGTGGGCCTTGCACAGGAACAGAATCTTCACTAGTCCTGACACCAGCGCCAGAAGCTTCACCAGGAGCATCAGTAGCAGCTGCACTTGCCGTCTCCTCAGCATTCTCTTCATTCTCAACTTGTTGAGAAATCCCAGCCCTGGAATATCCGGGGGTCAGATCTTGGCTCTGCTCGGATTCCTCTGCCCCTCCAGAGCTCTCACCACCTTCACGAGCCTCTCCAGAGCTCGAAGACAGCAGTCTTCCGTCCTCATTCCTCCTTGGGAGCTCTGCAGCCTCTTTCTGTTGTTCTTCTTCCCCGCAAACTTTCCTCAACTTGTCATAGAACGTTCGGTCCACTCTTCCCAGGGCCTCTCCGTCCTCTCCGGGCATCGCCGAGCTCAGGAAGGCGGCGCGCCGAGCCCCAGGGAGCTCGAACCAGCCGGCCGAGCCCACGCGCTGCGTCTGCCTGTCGAACGCCGAGATGAAGTGGAACGCGAGCAAAACCTGCTGCAGGCGCCGCGTGAGCTCCCGCAGGCCCCTGGGCGCCCCCAGAGCCGCGAGTCGCGCGCAAATCCTCGCGTGCTCGTTCGGCGTCAGCTCTCGACCACGCGGGGGCCCCACGGCCTCCTCCCAGGCGCGCAGCAGCGCCTCATCTTCGGCTCGAGACCACTCCATGTTGCCTTGGCCGATGCACTTTCTGGAAGTGAAGCCAACCTGTCGTCATGTTTATCGTTTTAGAGAGGGTGTCCATCGGTTTAGAGAGGGTTTTCACTTTACCCGCCGTTTATTATCAAACTGATAGTGGAATGCAGCGGACGATAAGGTTGAGATTTATCATGGCTGAAGATGGCGAAAGTCTCTTTGGAGAAAAAGTTGTCGTTGGTGGAGAAGATGTGCGAGTGAGCTGGTGGCATGAGTTTTTTTTTCGTGGCTAGCAGGTATCAATGGCGTAGCAGGTGTACCGGAGCAACATAACTTTCTTTGACTTTCTTGATCTCTCACTGCACTATCACTCCATGCAAAATCTACTAACCAGCTATTAGTTGGTCCGGTTGAACTCGCCAGCTGCGATCTCGATGGCATGCGCTCTTCATACCAAGGAGGCTTATCTAGCAGGGTTATTGGAGCAACACACAACTTCTTTGGGGATCTGGTTTTTCACTTCACTACACGGCACTCCACGCAAAATCTAACCAGCCCAACTAGTTGATCCGGTCGTACTCGCCGGCTGCGATCTCGATGGCGATGGCCTCGGCCGGGTCCATCTGGACCACCTTGGCCATGCAGAGCGAGCACACACGGACTTTGTGCCACCGCAGCTTGTTGTCTTGCTCCACGTACGCCACCTTGTGTTTGATGCAGCACCCGCCACAGACGTGCTCGCTGCACAGATCGCAGTCGTCGCCCGTCTGGAACAGCTTCTTCTTGCTGCACGTGACGCAGATCTTTTCCTTACCTCCGATGAAAGAAGAGCGAATGGCGCCGCCACTCGAACCGGAGCCTTCGCTTGGAAGCTGGATGCCGGCAACACTATTCTTCATGCGATCTTTTTGACGGCGATGCAGGGCCCAGCGCAGTTTCTTCATTCGCGCAGCTTGGAAGTTGTTAATGACCGACTTGGACATGGCAGAGCCGATCACGGGCTCGAAAAGCGTGCGAGCGCGCTCCATCGGCACAGTGAAGACTCCACGAGCCCAAATGCTCACCAGGCTCTCGTCCACCTGCCGGTAGAAGACGATGCCAGCGACCTGGCCCCGCGAGTACTGTGGCAGCTTTGGAATCGACTTAGAGAAGTCGATCGAGTGCAGGAGCTGGTAGGCCACCTTTTCGCCGTTCCTGAGCGTTGTCACTCCAGTTGCGTCGAGGTAGACGTGGTCATAGCTCTTGACGAGCCAATTGACCACCGGCGGGTTCTCCGTCACGCGCCAGCGGACCGAGAGCGTCGAGAACGGGTCCTCGGGCGTCGGATTCTGGATGACATTCAAGACATTGCAGTCCTGGATACCGTCGTCGACGTAGGCTGACTTGATACGCATGATGATTGTCGTGGGGTTCATGACGCCGTAGACAGCGTCCTCCTTGGTGCCACTCGTTAGTCCAATGGAACGAACGTCGACAACGTCAAGTGACGTGATATCCTCGGTCTGCGTGCTGTTGGAGGCGCTGGTGGGCTCCGAAACCTGTCGGAAGCGCTTCTTGGTACCGAAGCCGTTGAGGCCGTACTTCTCGGGACGACGGACGTACGTCTCGACTTGGCTGTCTCGACGCAGGAACTTCCAGTCGCGCTCCGGGACGAGCTTCGAGTCGTGCTCAAAGGTGAAGGCGTCGTACTCGTCGATGTTGCCATCCAAAATGTTCTTTGCGAGCTGACGAAGCTGCTTCTTCTCGTCGTTCGACAGCAAGAACGGTGCGAACGGACTTGTCCATCGAGGTTTGCTCATCTCGGTGCGAAAGTCTCGGAGTTCCATTCCGTTGATCGATCGCTGCTATCGAACTGAAGCTGGTGCCAGTGGCGACTATCTCGACTCGCTGCGTCCCGAAGCTGGAATATCGTCGACTGGCTTCTTACCATCTCGATACCGTTATCCAGGCAGGGGCTTCATGCAAATTGCAATGCATCGGTGGAGGAGATTTGCAGTGTTGCACACCGAGGGAGGTTTGACGCAGATCGGGCAATAAACTTCGTTGGCATGCAGAGCTTGGACACGCATGGTACAAGAGATATGTCGTTCAATTGCGCAAATGTAAAGTATCTACTGGAGTCCGAAAGCCTCCAAAGTCTCCGACTCGGAGGTTCCAAGGTTCCTACGAATCGATAGCATCACCGCGTCTCCGTCATACCGTCTGGTTGCCAGTGGCTGACATGACCACTTCCTAGATTTTGTAGCGACACGAGGCACCGCTTTCGATTCGACTTCAACAAGGAAGCCTCGTCACATATTGTTATCATTCTATCGGCGAGCGTAGCGGAGCATTGCTCGCGAGACGTAGCGGTCTTCTTCATGCTCACCCTCGAGCACGTCGAACAGGTATTCGAGTTGCCCCTGCTGCTGCCGCACGAGGGCCTCCAACACGCCAACTTCGGTGCTGCTCGGCGCCGATTTGGCGGATTCAAGCACCATGACGAGCAAGTCCTGGGCCAGCTGCCGCTCCTCGCGTCGCTCCTCTCGAAATTCCTCTAACATGAGCTCTAGTCGGCGCGATTGCGAATGCAGCAGCTGCTCAATCAGCGTATATGGAGGGGGTTGCGGTCGCTCGGATACCGAAATTGGGTCTCGCGGCGACAACTCGCGCTCCTCCTCTGGGGAATCCTCGATGCGTCGGCGCTTGTTCAGCAGCCGTCGAAGGTCATTAGTCCGCTGGATGCGGTCTTGGTGGGTCAACGTTGACCGGATCGCAGCAGCATCCGCCTCGATAGATATCTTCGCCTTGTCTTGATGAAGAGGCCGCTTCGCCGACCTAGTCACGTCTTGAGTTTTTGCGTCGTTGCGCCTTGACCGGATTTCAAGAACTGCCTGGTAGAGGACAATTGATTTCAAGAGAGAGTAATCGTCGCTGGTGATCGTGCCCACAAAGTCGTGTTTGCCATGCCCTTTTTCCTGGAGCTGTGCCAGGCGCTCCGACGCAGACATGGCAAACCACTTAGGCTCATCATGAGGACGCGATTTGAGATAGTCGGTGATAGAGTCGAACGCCGCCCGGAGCCGGCCCCGCACGATCATGATATCCGCCGGAGAGTCCACCGACCTACCGCCGCCGAGCTCAACGTACCGCTTGAGGATGAGCGGGTCGAGCGACGCACTCGCCTCGTTCGCCTCGACCGATCCACGCAGCACGTCATTCCAAGCGCGGATGATGATACGTTGGTCCAGCATCTTCGGCTCTCGCAATGAAACGCCCCCGTAGGAAGCCTTGCTCCTCCTCGTCTTGCTCGATGCCGGCGTATCAACGACCGTATTGCCCGCCTTCGCCGCTGCAATCACCGCTGCAGCACTAGGAGTCGAATCCTTCAGCACTTCAACTTCATCACCAGCTGATCTCTCACGATGGTCTTCTCCATCCTCCTCCTCAATCTCCTCCGTGTCTGAGCCGCTCTCTCTCCTTCCACCGTCTCCAGAACCAGCAGCTTTGTCATCTTCCTCTTCCTCTTCATCTCGTCCTGGGGCCGAGGAAGCTCCTCCTGGACGCACGAAAGCCGCGATCTCGTCATACAAGTCTCTCTCCAGCGACACCATGCCGCGCCCGGACTCGTTGGCTCGCCGCAGCTCCTCCCGCGCCGCCCACGGCAGCGCGAACCACTTGGAAGCGCCGAACGCCTCGACGAACCGGAACGCCTGCGTCACGCGGTCGAGCTGGAAGACCACGGCCGAGGCCGAGCGCCCCGCGCGCGCGCCGCTCTCGCTTAAGTATCGCGCGTGCAGCTGCGGCTTCTCCTGCGGCAGCAGCTCGGCGCGCCCGAGCGCGGCTGCCTCGGCTCGCCACGCGCCCACCAGCGCGCGCAGCTCCTGGCGCTCCCACGGCGCCATGGCGTGTCGGCTCCCCACAATGCTGTCGGATACGTGATACCAGTCAGGTTACCATAGCCTGTCATTTTGTATAATACCGATCTGAAATCGCGATCCTCTATTGGTCGTTGCTTGATGTTTGTATTGATAAGACCTGTGTAAATCCATACCCTGATTAAGAAGATTAAAGTAGCCATTGTGGGAAGATTTTTTATTGGAGGACCTGAACAGGTCAAAACGATGGACGAGGAGATGATGGAGGCGTTCCGGGCGGGCGGCGAGGCCGTGCAGGTGTTTCCGGAGGACAACGTGGACGCGCTGGAGGAGTCGATCCGCGTCGTGGTGCTGGGCCGCGAGCTGCGCCTGACGCTGCTCATGGTGATGCGATGCGAGCGCTCGACTAGCGGCATCTTATCTGTCGGGAGATTAATTTGAAACGCTACTGGTGGATGCCAGCAAGCGGACGAGCTGGCGCCGCTCTTCTCGGGCGCGGCGTGGGCGGGCACGCTGCTCTGGGACGCGGCCGTGTACCTCACGCGCCACCTGCTGCTCGAGTTCGGCGCTCAGCTGCCGTCGCTCCGCGTCATTGAGCTCGGCGCCGGAATGTGCGTGCTCACGTTGTGCTTGGTGGGCTGCTTGGCATGATGAAAGACCAACCAGGTTTTGCTCTTTGCCATCACGAAAAAGTGGCGTGCCAGGCATGGCGGCGAGGGTTGCGGGGGCCAAGCACGTGGTGCTGACCGAGCAGGACGAGCTGCTGCGGCTCATGGACGTGAACCTAGCGGCGAACGCCCAGGCGCTCGAGCACGAGGACGGAGGCAGCATCGCGGCGAGGCCGCTGAGCTGGGGCGTGCGGCAGACGCAGAAGTACCTGGAAGACCACGCGGACGAGCAGGTGGACGTCGTGCTCTCGTGCGACTGCATCTACGAGCCGCTGTACGGCGAGTCCTGGCGCGACCTGGCGCTGACGATGGAGATCCTGTGCCAGCGCAACCCGGCCACCGTCGTGCTCATGGGCGTCGAGCGCCGCAACCAGGACGGCATCGACAAGTTCCTGGCGTTCGTGGACGCGAACACGACGCTCGAGTGGACGCTGCACCAGCGCGCGATGGGCACGACCAACAACCGACTCGAGCTGTACTACCTCAAGCTCCAGTCGGTATAGATTCAATAAAGGCTGGTGTTGCTTGTTCATCGTAAGTTGATTGATTGGAGGACAATGGAAACTGTGGCGCTCACCTCTGCTGACATCTATCGCGGGATCAAACCCATCGCTGGCGCTGCTCACATGGGGCGGTGCCAAACTTCCTCGCAGTGGTAAGCCTTGGGTGTGAGCTGGATGACAACGTGGAGCGGAATGTTGAGCGTCGGGCACTCGGTAGGATCCTTGTTTGTTAGGTACGCGTACAGCACACGCAGAATCGCCTGGTGCGCCACGATGAGCACTGGCTGGTCGATACGCATGAGCTCCGTGATGACCGGCTCCAGGCGGTGGATCACGTCTTGGTACGACTCGCCGCGGGGATAGCGGTAGTGCAACTTGTTGTGTTTGCGAGCAAGATACTCCTCAGGCATATCTTCGGCCACCTGCTCGTACGTCATGCCGTCGCAAATACCTGCATCAATCTCATCAAGCTGCTTCCACTTGACGACAGACCGGCCGCGACCAGCAATGCGGTCGACCGTCATGCCCGTACGCAGCATCGTCGATGTCCAGACCGCCAGCTCCGTGTCCGGTGCGGGGTAGTATGCGTTGACAAACCGGTCGAGCTGCATCGCGTACTGGAGACCGAGCGGACTGAGCGGAGAGTCGCCACCGATACGCTTCTGTGTGTTGTACATGCTCTCACCGTGGCGACTCAGCCAAATGGGGCGAGGTCGCAGGTTCAGATTGGCCATGAGGAACATGATGCGCGACTGGAGGTAGCCATACACCTGGTTGCAGAAGATTTGGCGCCCCACGTCAATAACCTTGATGAACGGAAACTGGTCCTCTTCGGCTGACAGCGGTTCGTACAGCGATCGGTAGTGGTTGATTCGGTTGTTGTAGTCGGCCGCGGCCTCCTCGAGCGTCTGTCCAGCGTAGTCCTCCGAGTTGAGCTTCATCTCGTTGATCGAGAACGCGACAACCTCCGGGAGATCACAGACCGACTCGATAAACATGACTTCGCACTTGAATCGCTTCGAGATCTCGCCTAGCAGCATGGAGCGGCGAGCGCGCGTCACGTTCGTCGCGTCAAAGATGACGCAGTCGCACTCGTCGCCCTCGAGCGCCTTCAGCGAGTCATCGAGGCACTTTCTCGACAGTTCCGTGCGAACGTTGTACGATTCGGCATTCAGCGGGTCCCAGAACGCGTGGTTGACGCTCGAGCCGACAACCTTGCGGCGGTACTCGCCGGTGCTAAACACTTTGGAGTGGTGGCCCATCCAGGTCAAGTGGCGCGCCAGAATGTGTCCGATAAACGTCTTGCCGCGACCTGGCAGGCCGACTAGAAAGATCATGAGCTTGCCGCTGGAGCGGCGCGACGGCGCCTTGTGTCCGTCTCGCGGGACCGTGACGACGACTGATCGGTGTCCGCCGAGCTTGGCGCGCGTGCTGTGCTCGTGCGTGACGAGGTCACCGCCAAAGTGTTGCGTGGTCGCGGCGAGCAGCACGGAGCTCGTGATGGCGTCGTCGACGTAGTTGGCGTACTTTGGTGCGTGGTCCTCTGCTGCGAGCGCCGCGATGCCCGAGGCCAGCGACTCCTCGCTCTTGGAGCGCGTGAGCGTGCCCGATCGCGAGCGCGGCTGCAGCAGGTTCTTCTGGCTGTTCTGTCCGATCTTGTCGACATTGAGTCCATACTCGGATTCGGTCGTATCTCTCGGTTTTCGCTGGGCGGGCAGCGGCATGGGCGTCATGACAGGCGGCTCGGACCGGGATTCATGGAACCGCGAGCGCTGGTGGTGTCCAACTGGAGAACGCTGAGGATTGAGCACCGGCGAGGTCTGCAGGCGGATCTTCATGAGCTCTTCAGAAGCGGCCGGGTTCATGACGGGAAGCCCGTCCTTGTCGTCGCGGATGATGGTGCGCGTGGCTCGCTGCAGCGGCTTGAGCTTGGCCGCCCCTCCGCCTCCCAACGGCTGGATCTTGATGAAGTTGTTCAGGTTCCCGTACTCGTCGGGCGCGAACGTCACCTCCGGGTCGTACTGCCAGTTGCCGTCGACGCAGAACTTGAAAAAGTGCGTCCCCACGGGCAAGAAGAGCGTGATGGCGAAGTGCTTGCCCGCGACCGTGTCGTCCGCCTGCTCCTTGAGCAGGATCTGCGACCCCCAACTGTGTTACAACAGCAATTACCAGCGTTAGATCCCCAATTTTAGGTTGCTGGTGACGCAGGCTTACTTGTTGAAGGAGCCCGTGACCGAGACCGACTCGCAGGGCTGCGTCCACTCGACCAGCGCAGGGTACAAGTGCTCGGCGTCCTGGAAAAGCCCGGCGCTGGCTCTGGCCGCGGCGCTGGCTGGCAGCAGCGGCTCCAGCGGCTCCAGCGGCTCCAGCGGCTCCAGGGCGCCGCTCCCGTTGCTGTTGGCGCTCATGGCTTGGCTAATGGAGAACTTGGTTGGAGCTCGTCTAGTAGCTAGCGATGGAATGTGAGATCCCCATGAAGAAGGCGGCGTCTGGACATGCGTAGGTGCGAACTTAGTGGAGAGCAATTGTGGAATTTTATAATTGAATTGAAAGATGGAGGTTCGGATGGAGTTTGGGAGGTTTTGGTGGTTGGGAGAATTGGTTAGGTGCGGATGTTACACGGAGGTTGGGAGAGAGCGCGAACTTTGTGACGCGTTTTCGTTGCGTTGAAGACGCGGACGGCGGACGAGTGATGCCGCCGTGTCATCAACAACTGGTCGCTCAGCGACGAGATGACGTTTGGTTTGAGGATGATGATGCGGACAGCGGCAGAATGGAAAACGTGCTGAGCTCTTGACAGCGAAAAGCTGTCGAGTCGTGCACACTTGCGGCATGAGCTAGCTTGCGCGCTACCAATTATGATGTCGCTTTTCGACGGTGCGGCCAGTAAGTGCGTTTCCCTTCCAATGGGTTAATGTCATTATCTCGGTTTAGTGGTTCATGGGTGCGTTTGTTTTTGCAGTTGAGGAAGGGAGGAGCAAGCCGGGCATCCTAGTGGGAACAACGGCTTTGTGGCTCAAAGATGCCCCCGCGTGCTGCCAGACTGGCGAGAGGTTGCCATTGGCGTCTCGATAGCAGACGCCGCAGCTATTTTCGACTCTTACAAGCGGCACACAACGATTAAACTTGGTGCACAATGTGCACCGTTGCAACACGTCACAACATGCGCTATAAGATCATCGCGTGTGACTCGAGCATATGCAGATCGCTGTTCCCGGAAAAGGACTGCCCATGGCGCGCAAAGTTGACGACGTGCTTGGAGACTAGCTTTTATCTTGCCTATACGAATCGGGAAACCATCTGAGTGCAGCACAGTCGCCCCGCAAGCCAGAACTCACTATTGCCATGAAAAAATATTGTCAAGAGCAGACGGCCGATGGATTGAAATCCCGGCGCATTCTAAATGCGATCCGAAGCAAATTTGATGTCCCACCAGCTCAGATACCCTCACTCGCTCAAGTTCAAAACATTTGCAACCATTATGCTCGCTCGAAGCTCGGCAACAATGACCGTTTCGACGAGATTCAAGCAATGGTGCGGAAGCACGTTCTTGACAAGCAAACGGACGGAGAGGCTGTCATTTTTACAGACCAGAAAGACGTAGGAGGGCTTGCCACATTGGGCGATGGGACTGACGAATCACGATTTGCTGTCGGTGTGACGACTCTCCTCCGCCGGCTTCGCCGTGCACCAGCACCGTTTGTGCTGCACGTAGATGCCACGTTCAAGCTGTCTCAGTTGGGATGTCCTGTCATGGTGCTCGGAGTCTCCGACCGCTGTCACACGTTCCATCTTGTCGCGCTCTGTGTTATATCCCAGCAAACCGAGAACGTGTACGCGCGCGCACTTGAATCGTTTCAGTCTGTGTACGCTGCCGTGATAGGTAGCCCAATTCGGCTAGCTTTCGTCATGGGCAATGTGTAAGGTGCGCAGTACAATGCGTTGTACAAGGTGTTTGGACGGGATTCGTCATTCACGTTTCTCATGTGTTTTTTTTTTCACATCATGCTCAATGCAAACGATCGACTCAAGACGCTCTCGGATGCAACAGCCAATGTTATAAGAAGCGACATCTACGACATGCACGTCTGCGAATCTTATGCTGAGTTTCGTCATGTGGCCGTCTCAAGTATGCGGCGCTGGCAGGCCGTGCCTGAAGGCAAAACATTCGCAAAGTACTTCGCAGAGCAGTGGCTCATTGGCCGTTACTGGAAATGATCATGCTTTCTCGGGTACACAACGACTAATAGCCCGGTCGCGCATTTCAACCGCACGCTTAAGCGAGTATACTCACTTCACTGAAAGGAGAAGATGGGAACATTTATTCAGCACCTGATCTAGATATGTCGGGGAGTGAGGCGCCTTTCAGAGAGTTCGTGGAGGCAAAAGCCGCGCTGAATCGGCGAATGGTAGAATTGACCAGAGAGCAGTTGCTCGAGGAGAATACCGAGATTCAGCACGACCGCCCCAGTGTCGTGTCTGTCTTGTCGAAGCCGGCGAAGAGGGAATTCATCCCTAGCTTGAACCGCTCGAAGGAGTTCCCCGCTGTCACTGCGCAGTTTGGAAAGCATTACGGACGCATGGAGTTGCTCGGCGAGCCCGTCACAGGATGGCCAGTTGACGTAGCAAACCGGCACTGTTGCTGTCGCTACTGGCTCAAGTTTGGGATGTGTGTTCATCTTCTGTTTTACTATGCAGTAGTCACAGCATGTCGACAATGGAGTCGTCGGATTTGTACAACCGCTCAGCTCCATGCAAGCGCACTAGAACCCGAATTCGACTTCGCGTAAACAGCGTCGTGTTGCTTCAAATGCGCCTGGCCGTCCTAGCAATGCGGGGCCAGCACTAAGTAGAGACTGACATATAACTTTGTGCCTGGCCAGCGATAACGAGCTGAAGATGCAGTCACCATGTGATATGACAAATACAGCGTGTGCTTGTGAGAATTTGCTGTGGCAGCTCCCTTGTTCGGGCTTTGTTCCAATTCCTTATGTCTTGCACTTGATGTGGCAGTCACAGTGGAGACAAAAGCCGAGCCTGCGCGACAATTCTTCAAGTCTTCTGTCGAGACATTTGAGAACTCGTGGTAACTGCATCTGGTTTTTCGAATAGTTCCAACAGCATGTATGCAGCGCACGCTGGAACGTGATCACTGAATATACGAAACTCATGGGGAACATTGGCACAGCTCGATTGGCGAAAGAGAGATGAGAAGATCCCAAAAATCATTGCTCGGTCAGTTTGTACCGCAAAATGAAAAATCCCACGGACCCTAGAAGTTGCCGTTGAGACATTCCTCTTTTATCTCAGGGGAAAGCGCAATACGACGATCGCGACATTGGCCATATATTCCGGTCCGGGACATAAGACCGCTACACATTGCTTCGGCCATGGTCGTGCAGCGCGACAACGTATGACCATCGGTCCCACCGAGTATTCACGCCATTGAGATCTTTATGCGCTTGTTTGTGGTCGCCACCGTACAGGAGCCCAGACAACTTGCATGAGCAGCTGCACCAGTGATTCCAAATCAATTGACAGTTTGGCCCGGTCAAAGGACGAATGATCGCGAAGACATAGAACACTATACTCGTCGTGCTCCAGTGTTCAAGCTGCTCGCAGCAGTCATGCGGCTTCCTACCGCCGAATTATCAACATAGTCGCAGTCCAGAGCAGCCGCCCATTGAAGCACACATTATCACACTACTCAATGTCGGGATCGTTGATGCTTGCAATGAACTACATACAGCACCTTGATATCGCCGAGATTGAAAGCTGACCCGATTTTATTGCTCATTATGTAAAAAAAATGGTGGTATATATTAATGAAAAGTTCAACTTTCGCAACGAAGCATACACTCGTGATTCTTCACGCTGTAGCAATAAATGAGACATTGTATACCACCACGACTTTGAGTCTTGTTTCTGGTCAAGCATCCAAGCATCATAATAAACTCTTTGTTAACTTCTCGATTCACCTGCAATACTATTTTTATTGACATTTGGCGAAACGTGAACGTCACAATGGCTAAATGTCAAAGGAAAGAAACCAAAGATTCGACTGCGTGCTCTTCCAGCGGTGTTGTGTCACTACTATGAAAAGCAAGACGTTTAGTGTATGTTGGGGAGGGCGAAAGTGTGGGTTAGCTATGCTTCAAAATCCAAGCGAGCCCATCAATCCTTGAGATTTCGAAGATGATGGCGGTCAACGCTGTGAACTTTGTTGCGTTGACGTTTTGGAGCCGGTTGAACACAATCATCAATTACGGTATTCGCTATCGCAGTCCCAAGAATCAATCTCTTTGTTTTGAGAGTTTGAAAAGGAATCGAGAGTGTGACAGTGCTCCCGAAGCTTGTATTGATGGTCTTATCAGACGGCAACATGCGGACGCTATTTCAGCGAGCTTGCCGCACTTCACACAGCAAAGCGCAATCGCCTGACACCAGATAGTGTTATAAACTCACAGTAGTGCGACGACAATAGACCTCCCTCGGATCTGCACTCGTTACCATTTTTATCTCAATCGAGGACCACGTCAATAAAGAGGCGAATGCGGGGATCAAACTACCTGCAAGCCAATAGTACTGCGTTGGTATTGTGCTACTTTGTCATACTACAAATGCCTTACCGTGCGCGTGCAGGAGGATAGGATTTCAAGCTTGGCTTTGGAATATTCTGCGTACTTGTCAAGGCCTTTGTGTAAAGTGTTAGCTAATCACTTATCACTCAGACCATGTTCGCGACTCGATGAGTTGTAGAGGTAGTAGGAGTTTTTGTAAAAAGGATGGAGGGTTGTCCAAATTTGAGCTCGACGGAAAACAAATCCGCTCTTGCGCGTACCCGCTCCTCATTTGGTTCCCAAAGTGAGCACACACCTGTTGAGATTCTGGCCCACAAGTCTCTTGCTTGAGGGTTTACAGAAGGACCACCATATCACTCAGTCACGTCAATTTTACATTCATCATGAACATACGAAGATAATTTTTTTTGGTCTGGACGTTCCGCGATGATGCTGGGGTGAATGCAGGGATGGAAAAGGAGTCTAAAATTCGTACCAGAGGATCCTGGTCCGCCTTCCACGAAAAATTTAGTAGGACGTATTGAGGGATGTGACATCTGCGAAAAGGGGACAGTCGGTCTTGGAGCGAAAGCGGCGCGTGTAAGATGTGTAAGTAGGTGGCAGTAGTGGTGTATATTCCTCTCAGAGCCTCCGTCCAGAAGAAAAAAATCGTTCGAACGCGTTCCACGTTTCCAAGATCGAAAAGAGCTCTTCCACTCGATCAACGATTTTGTAGACGAAAGAACGCAAAAAAAAAGTCAGGGTCACTCTCTCGCTTTACCAACCACGTAGGTAAAAAAGTTCTTCCGTTTGTGTGAAGGGAGTCAGACCGCAAGAGCCAGCTGGTCGATCAATCCAAAACAATTTACAACCCATACCCGCATACTCCCCCCCTCACAAAACATGTCTCACACCAATTCAACTCCTGCAAAAATTACACAAATGACCCCAGTCCAGTCGCTCCCATCCCTTCAGCAGCATACAAATTCCAAGTACAAAATCAGCAGCCATCCCTTTCCTTCCACTAGGTACTACCAGAAGCGAAAAAGCTCGCATCAAGGCGAGACAGGCGGTCGGTCGAGGAGCTCCTCGCTGGACTCGAGCCATGTACGACGCGCACTCGCAGGCCCACGGGCACTCGCAGGAGATCGCGATCGACTCGCCGATGGCCGAGGCCGGGAACTCGAACGTGTGGAAGGACACGCAGGCCGAGGAGATGTACGGGAGCTACCTGGACAACCACAGCGAGGTGCCGATCCTGCGGCCGACGATGAACGCGCGGCCGACGATGGGCGGCGGCGGCGGGATCGGCATGCACCAGGACATCGCCGTGGGCCAGTTGGACGCGGACGGAGCGGCCAAGAAGCAGTTCTCGGGCAGGAAGCGCGTGTGGCCCGGCGCGTTGATTCTGCTGGTTATTACGGCCGGCGCGCTGTCGGCGATCACCTACTTTGGCATTGAGGACTACAACTCGGCGCAGACGCAGCAGTCGCTGACGGAATCCATCACGACGGTCAACACGTCGCGCAAGTCGACGCCCGTCAAGAGTGAGTTGTTGTTGTTGTTGTTGTGATTGCTGGTTTGTTCGTGAGGGTTTTCTTGCTGACATTTATTTACTTGATGGTGATGGAAAAACATTAAAGTTTGCTCGCTGCCTGACTACAAGACGGACAGTGGCAAGATCTATGCTAGCGGGGGAGACGACAACACGGTGCACGAAGTTATCTTCACGGGAATCAATTGGAGTGGAATGGAGAACTCGGAGGGCGTGCCCCACGGACTTGCGAGGGGACAGAGCTACATTGAGGACATTGCGGCCATGATGGTCGACCAGGGGGTCAACGCCGTGCGCCTCCCGCTGAACGCCAAGATGATCCTCGACAACACGGCGCCGGACACGACCGACTTTGTCAACACGCAAGCCACCGACCTGAACGTTGACACGTACATTGACATGATCAAGGTCATCGTGCAGGGCCTGGCCAAGGAACAGATCGCCGTGCTGCTCGACATCCACAAGATTGACCCCGCATACAACGCCACGACCTCCGAGCCGCTCTGGTACACGGACGACATCCCGCTCACCGAAATGCTCACCATGTACAAGACGCTCGCGAGCGAGCTCTGCAACGACGTCGAGTACAACATCGTCGGCATTGACATCAAGAACGAGCCTGTCGGTGGATGCTGGCCAGCGGACGACAGCGACGACTACTGCCCGTCGGACGAGAACTGGCCGCGGGCGGTCGAGAAGATCGGCAACGCGATTCTTAACATTTGTCCCAACTGGCTCATTGTGGTCGAGGGGCTGTCAGCGACCAACGTTGTCAAGGAGATCAACGGCGTCAACGTCACCTACAGCGACTGGTTCGGCGCGAGTCTGCAGAACGCGTCGGTGAACCCCATCACGCTTAACACGGAGAACAAGCTCGTGTTCGCGCCGCACTACTACTCGCCCAGTGTGTACCCGTCGTCCTACTTTTTCTCCAAGCAGTCGTCGGATGGCGACACGGTGTCGGTGACCGAGTTCGAGAACTCGACGGCGGGCAACACGAAGCTGCACTCAGCCATGAAGACGGTGCTTGACTACGCGTTTGGCGATGTCATCGCGGAGACTGGCGTGCCGACTTTCTACGGCGAGTTCGGCGGCATTTACGGCGAGGAGGAGCAGCTCGCGCAGCTCACGAGCACGCGTGCGATCGAGTACATGATTGACTACGTGTCGCTGATGAACATGTCGGGCGGCTTTGCGTGGTCGCTCAACCCGGACAGTGAGTACGACTTCAACGATGCGTACCAGCCCAGCGACCCGTGGTCCTACGGACTGTACACGGACTCGACTTGGAGCGAGTACCACTCGGACTACTCGGCGGCGCTCAAGAAGCTCAAGGGCAACGGCATCATCCCGTGCTTTTCGACGACCGTGAGCACGTCGAGCACGTCGTCGACCTCTAGCGATTCGTCGTCCGCCACCATCACGGCCGACTCGACCACAACGTCGACGTCCGGCTCGACCGCTTCCTCTGCGGCCACAACGACGGCAACCACAGCGTCGTCTGCGTCAACTGCCGGAACTGTCACGGCCGCGTAAGATACTGCCAGACGTGGTGAATTGTCGACTTGCTTACAACCAGCCAGGCGGGGAGCGTGTGGAAATGCGTTTTTTTTTCAGTGTTGCCTAGGAGAGTTGCTACATAGAGCCCTCAACTAACAAAAGAGACCCAAGCAAAGATGAAAAACTCCAACTCCATCCATGATCATGATCATGAGTCATGAGATTGCTGTCCATGATTTTCCAGGATGACAAGCAAAAAAGCACCTTCAAGACCTCTACCCAGTCACTCTTTCGAGAACAATGCCCTCCTCGTGGCGAAAGTGCCGCGTGGTGGTGTCAGCACTTGACGTGTCGACCGCACGACCAGCAAGCGAGGAAAGGGAGAAAAGCCCAAGGCCTTCGGCTCTCCTTCCCTCGCCTCCCCAGTCCCTGCTAGAGCCGTCAGCCACTTGTTAAAGCCCTCAACCAGCGCTTCTTCCCCCTGGTTAGCAGCTAGAGCCAACGATGTCGGCGGCCATTTCCCAGTTCTACATCCTGTCGAACCGCGGGGACACGATCATCATCAGCGACTTCCGGGGCGACGTGGCAAGCAACTCGGCCGAGGTTTTCTTCCGCAAGGTCAAGTTCTGGGAGAAAGGAGACGCCCCGCCGGCGTTCAACGTGGACGGCGTCAATTACCTCTACGTCAAGAAGAACGGGCTCTACTTTGTGGCCACGACCAAGTACAATGT
>JAASGX010000291.1:0-28151 GCA_023334415.1 Phytopythium chamaehyphon | reverse complement strand
GGAAGAGTGTCTGACGGACGAGGTGGCGTTGTACGCCAAGACGAGCTTCCAGCCGCTTCACTTGAAGTGCACGGACGCCAAGTGGTGCAGTGTGAGCGACGACGTGGTGTACTTCACTCGCAACTCTACGTCGTGGGGAGACCGCATGCTCCGCATGTGCTTCTTCGAGCACAACAGGGTGACGAAGGAGTCGAGTGAGCTTTGCTTGCCTCCGATGCTGGGCCAGGAGCTGGCGTATGTTCTGAGTCCGATTGACGAGGAGATCTACGAGAACGACCCGGACGTGTGTGGCTACTACTTCTATCCGTACGAGGTCTGGCACCAGTATGCAAGCCAACTTGGATATGTGTCGGTCGACCATTTTGAGCTCGAGTGGCACCCGCAGTCGTATGCCGCCAACAGCTTCCTCTACCCGGAGCTGGACTACAGCGACGTGATCGCGTCAACCCGTAGCCAGCGCCACTACGACTTCGTTGGCCCATTCCCGTTCGCTCGCATCGTAGAAAAGAATGAGTTGCCGTCCGGACTTTGATCTGGTCGCTTCAGGTTGGATCCGAAGCTTTTGGACGAGGCAAAGGTCTGGTGAACGCATTTGCTTGCATTTCTTTGGTTGGTGGTGCTCTGGTACCTGGTTGCATGACGAGAAGTTGATCCCGCCATTTTGTTGGTCAGCGATGACTCACCTCGCGTTTTTGGCACGCAGACACCCCGCAACGAGGATACGAGCTAAGTGCATGATATATCATCTTTCTCGAGCAAGTGATTCCAACTTTTTGAGTCATCATGATACAACAGTTTGTTTGTGTGTTTACAATGTATTCAAACTGTGGTTATGGTGCAGACGTGTTTTACCGGTGGCGTCCGCCACACTGCTTGCTCGAATGGGTGGGAACGGTACGCAAATCGAAAGCGAGCGAGAGCAGTCGCCCACTCTTAGGCGTAGACGCACTTGCCCTGCTGGCACTTGAAGCCCTTGTCGCACTTGGAGATGAACTCGCCCGTCGCCGGGTTGAAGCACTCGCTGCCCTTGGGCGCGCGGCAGCTCTGCAGGCTGTTGGGGCAGAACTGGCCCTTCGGACAGTTCTTGTAGCACACGCCCTTGTCCGAGTGGATGCGCAGCGAGATATGCGCCTCGCTCTTGGCCACCACGGGCTGCAGCACGAACACCGCGCGGACAATAGAGCGGTGGAGAGCACGATAGAGAGCTTCATGGCCGCCTGGAATGCTTGGGTGTTGCTGGCTGGAGAGGCTTGAGCTCGAGCTGGAAGATTCGCGAGTGAGTGGAGTTGGTGCCGGTGCGAAGATCTCCATGGGGGAGGTGCACCCATGATATATCGATATTTGGAGGTATTTAGTTTTAGAGATTCAATTTGATATAGAATGCAACTGTATCCATATTGTATTTCATAGGTATTATATTATGACAAGGCATTAATTGTACAGGTTGAAGCTGACCTACCGCTCGAAGCAATGATAGTGAGCAAGTGTTTCTGTTAGTAGTTATAGGGCTAGTGATGCAAGGCGCGCAGCATTGCTGCACGCGTGGGTGGAAGGTTGCCTGCGCGTCGGGGGCGTCTACTGCGGCGTGTTCTCGCAGAAGGTCTTGGCGTTCTGGAAGATCTTGAGCCACGGGCTGACGGCGTGGGCCGCGAACTCCTGCGGGGCCCACGGCCACTGGTACTTGAGGTAGCTGCGCTCCGGGTGCGGCATCATGCACAGGTGGCGGCCGTCGTGCGACGTGAGGCCAGCGATGCCGAGCGGCGAGCCGTTCGGATTGAACGGGTACTCCTCGGTGACCTGGTTGGCGTCGTCGACGTACCGGATGGGCGCCAGGCCACTCGATACGTACGCCTGCATGATCTTGGGGTGCGTAAAGTGCGCCTGGCCCTCGCCGTGCGAAATCCACACGCCAAACGAGCTGCCCTCCATGCCCTGGAGCATGATCGAGTTCGACTTCTCGATCTTGACCGACACGAAGCGGCACTCGTGGCGGCCAGACTCGTTGTGCACGAAGCGCGGGTTTGCCGACGTCTCGACCTCGGCCTCAAGGGCCTTGGCGTCCGGGTGGTCCAACCAGCCCATCAGCGTCATCAGCTGGCAACCGTTGCATGCGCCAAAGCTGAACGTGTCCTTGCGGTCCTTGAACGCCGAGAACTGCTTCTGCACGTCGCCGTGATACTTGACGACACCGGCCCAGCCCTTGGCCGAGCCCATGACGTCAGCGAACGCAAAGCCGCCGACAAAGGCCACGCCGCGGAAGCGTTCGTCCAGCGCCACGCGCTTGGCCACCAGGTCCGACATGCTCACGTCCCAGACCTCAAAGCCAGCAGCGTGGAACGCGCCAGTCATCTCGCGCTCACTGTTGCTGCCCTCCTCACGGATCACAGCCACGCGGTGCTGGTTGCGCGTGCTCAGCTGGCGCTCGGGGGTCACCACAGGCTCGAACGTCACGTTCCACGACGGACCTGTACGCGTGCGCAGCGTGCGCTGCTCCGACGCGACGCACTCCGGGTTGCACTGCTTCTTCTCAAGCTCGAAGCTCGTGGCCTCCCACACGTCACGCAGGTCAACCATCTGGTCCTGCACGATGCTCTCGCCATTGACACGAATCTTAATCTCGCCGTCGGTCGTCGCCTGGCCAAGCTTGACGAGCGGCACGCTCAGGTTCGCGAAGATGGCCTCGACGTCGGCAGTCGACTCGCCCGACACCTGGAACACAAAGCCCAGCTCCTCGGCGAACAGCACCTCAAGCACATCCTTGGTCGTGACCTTGCCCTGAGTCACCGCATGCGGGATGTCCACGTCCAGACCGCAGTTGCCGCCGAACGCCATTTCGAGTAGCGTCACGATCAGACCACCATCGCTGCGGTCGTGGCCGGCGAGCAGATAGTTCTTCTTAATGCACGCCTGGATAGCGTTGAAAGCGTTCTTGAACAGCTCGGCATCCTCAACATCCGGAGACACCTTGCCGACTTGGCCGTAGACCTGCGCGAGCGCCGATCCGCCGAGGCGGTTGGCTCCCTTGCCAATGTCGACGTAGTAGACGGCGTTGGTAGTCGTGTACGTCTTGAGGTCAGGAGTGATCGTGTTCTCAACGTCGTCCGAGGGAGCGTACATGGTGATAACGAGCGTGCCAGGAGCCTTGACGTCCTTCTTGTCGACCTTGGCGGCCATCGATAGCGAGTCCTTGCCGCCGTCCACAGCCACGCCCATCTCCTTCATGAAGTTCGTCATGGCCGAGCAGCACTCGTACATGCGAGCAGCCTCACCTGGCAGCTTAGCCGCCCACATCCAGTTGGCCGAGCACTTGCAGTCGTCGAGACCACGGCCGCCAATCGACGCCCACACCAAGTTCGTCAGCGACTCGCCGACACTGAGGCGCGCCATGGCGCCCGGGTTCACGAGGCCCTTGACGGGCTGCTCACCACATGCGCTGACGACACCCGTGATCTTGCCGTTGTTAGCCGTCGGGTGGTTCAGCTGCGACTGCGCTACAACCGCGCAGTTTGCAAGTGGAAGCTGCAGCGGGCCGACAGTCTGCTGCTGGGCAATGTAGCCGCTCACGCAACGGTCCACCTTGGTGGTCAAGAAGCGCTTGGAGCCGACCGACACCAGGCGAAGCACACGGTCAAGCGCGTCGCGCAGCGTGAGATCCGCCGGGAACGACAGGTCCGTGAGCGGCTCGCTGACCTTCGCATCCGAGAACGTCTTCTGCGGCATCTTGCCGAGCACAAGGTCCAGGTCCAGGTCGAACGGCGTCGAGTCATCCTGCGAGTCGTGCAGAACGACGCGGCCGTCGCCAGTCACCTGGCCGAGCAGCGAGTACGGGCAGTTCTCGCGCGTGCAGATCTTGTGAAAGAGGTCGACATCCTCCGGGCGAAGCAGAAGCGCGTCGTTCTCCTGGTACTCGGCACCCCAGATCTCGAGCACGGACAGCGTCTCGTCACCGACCAGGATGTTGCGCACCTCGTAGCGGGCACCGCCGCGGTTGGCGTCACCAGGCTTTGAGTGCGGGACCTCGACGATCTCCTTGAGCACATTGCCGTTACCGCCGGCACCCTGGTCGTGGATCGAGACAATCGGGTTCTTGTCGCCGAGCTCAATGCAAGCGCGGATGACCTTGTTCATCTTGCTCTCCATCTCGGCATCACCACGCTGGACGGCGTTGAAGTCGAGCTCGGCCGTCTTGGCGTCCTGGATACGGCTCGACGCTGCGCCACCGCCCATACCGATGCGGTAGCACGGGCCGCCGACCTTGACAACCCACATCTTGATCTCCGGGTCGCCCTTGGTCGTGTGGCGGCCGTCAAGCTGGCCCAGACCAGCCGAAAACATGATCGGCTTGATGTACTCGCGGCGCTCACCGCTGGGCAGCACCATGCCGAACGAACGGGCAAAGCCCGTGACGACCGGCTCGCCGAACTTGTTGCCGTAGTCCGAGGCTCCGTTCGAGGCCTGCACGAGGATGTCGCGCGGGTGCGCGAGGTTCGACGGGTACTCGAGCTTGTCGTCCTCCCACGGCAGCTTGTAGCCCTCGAGGTTAAGGTTGCCAACCGAGTAGGCGCTGATGCCAGCCACGACGTGGGCGCCGCGGCCAGTGGCCTGCACATCGCGAATGCGACCACCGGTGCCGGTCTCAGCGCCCGGGAATGGCGCAACGCCCGACGGGAAGTTGTGCGTCTCGGCGGTCAGCAGCAGGTGGCTGTCGAGCTCCTTCTCGGCGATCGCCGAGGGCTCACCGGGGTTGACGGGTCCGAGCGTGCGGATCTTGGCGCCAGTGATGACGGACGAGTTGTCATGGAAGGCGATGACGCTGTTCTTCTTGGCCTCCTCGGTGAGCGTCGACTTGACCATCTGGAAGAGCGTCTGGGGCATCTCCTGGCCGTCGACGACGATCTTGCCGCCGAAGAACCAGTGGCGCGAGTGCTCCGAGTTGGACTGGCCCATATCGAAGCACTCGACGTCCGTCGGGTTGCGCTGCAGCTTCTCCTTGAAGAGCTTGAGGTAGTACTGCAGGTCCCAGTCGTCGAAGCCCAGTCCGATCTCGTCGTTGATCTCCTTGAGCGCGTCCAGCCCGCGCTCCATGATGGGGATCGTGCGCACGGGCTGCACCGTCTTGCCGTGCCAGAAGCTCGTCAGCGGCTCCGGGTACACCTCCTGCGTCATGCGGTCGCACTCTTTGGCCAGCAGCGCCTCCTTGATGGCAGCCTCGGCGTCTTCCACGCTGCCTGCGGCCGCCTCGTACCGCACCAGGAAGCGCGCGCCGCGCTCGATGCGCTTGATGCCCGAGAGCCCGCAGGCGTGGCAGATGGCCACGGCGTTGCTCGACCAGGCCGTCGAGAAGTTCATGCGCGGGCCGACCTCGACCGCCCACTGCCTTTCTGCTCCGGCGTACCCCGCGCGCTGCTCGTCCAGGAACGACGCGTCGGCGCGCGTCTGGCGCGGCTCGAACGTCTCGCTCAGCAGCCAGTGGAGCGTCTCCTGGTCCTGGGCCGTAAGCGCCGGCGCGTCGCCCCTCGGCTCGACGTAGAAGCAGAACTCGGTCGCTAGCGACCGGATTTCCACGCCCGAGGGCGCCACCGCCGCGCGCAGAGCCGCCAGCAGCGTCTGCGACGCGTGCGCAGTGAGCGCGGGCGCCCGGTAGAAGCGCAGCAGCGCGGCGCCGTGCGTCGTCTTCTGCTTCTTCTCGGCCATGAGCGACAGGCGGGTGGCCTTAAGGCTGGTGAGGCTGGTGAGCTTGGAGGGCAACTTGAGTTGTGAGGCGGCGGTTGTTGGCGTGTTGGAAGGTTACCCTCGCAAAAATGATTCGCTTGGTTTTTGTATGCTCGGCGAGCGTCGGCCAGTGGCTGGATCTGCCCGTGTTTCGGCAAGAGTGACGACTGGCCCACACGACACGACGGATGTCAGCGGATCGATGCGGATTGCGATGAAATGCTTGTCGTGGATCGCCGATCCATGTACGTAGATTGCTGGCAATCGATCACTGCAATACTGTCAACATGGAGGCGAATAGGGAGATCGTTTGGGGGGTTTCATGCATTGGAATAGTAGCGGTGTTGGAGACCCCGAGAGCTGGTGGTGGTGGCGCTGCTTGTCGAGCGCTTGGAGGAGAGGCCGATCGATTGCCGTGTCGTTCGCTGAAACCCACGCAGTCCGCGAGGGAGGATATGTCGTCAGCGGCGAGCCAATCGCAGATGATGTCGTCTGCATAGCCGTGTGCCGGTGTTGGGTGAGGTGAGGACCTACACTGTGCAGCCTGAGGCGGCTGGCTGATCGATGGTATCCTGCTAGGATTCCTAGATGACTGCTCATGCACAATACTCATCGCAACGACACTAGTGTCGTGGAGCTCTTTAGGCAATTTTAGAAGGGAAAGTAGTGTTTCTTGTCACCATTTAGCGATACACCGGACACGTTCATGAGGGCTCACATTTTTATATATGGACTCGTGTAAATCTTGTATATCCCTCCTTGAGATTGGTTATGGCAACCGGATCGACGAGTTCGCTGCTAGCAGTCCTGCTAGCGCCAACAATTGAGGATGCATTGACTTTTACTCGCTGTGGAACAAAATTCTAGTCTCGGCTGATGCTCTTGAATTTCGAGCAGAGTGAAAGACCTCAGTGCAACCCGGCAACAAATTAATCATTCTGAGCTACTATATTTTTCTGCGTGGCTTTGGTCGATGTGCAGTAGGACGGCGATGCTTGCCGACGTGTACAGTTGCTTCGTTGCAACCAGATTCTGAGAGCTCGTCTCACTACCAACTCTAGGACGGTGATAATCAACGCATGCACAAGATAAAGCGACACCTCTAGGATTACATGACTGTCGTTTAAAAAACTGCTAGGCGAGTATCTCCTCCAGCGACCCCCGCTTACTTGAAGACCTTGCTGTCGGCGATCGGGCGGCCCTCGAGCTCGTCCTCGTTGCACCAGTAGGCGGCGATGCGGGCCTTGGCCTCGTCCGTGAGCTCCGTCACGCGCTTCCACGTGTAGTACTCGGCGTCCGGGTTGGCCTCGATCATGTGCTTCTCCGAGTCGCCGCGGAAGAGCCAGCAGCCCGTGATGACGATCTCCGAGCCCTCGGCACCGCAGACGTCCATGACGCCGAAGGCGAACTTGCGCATGGCCTCGGAGCGCTGCAGGAAGCCGCTGACGGCGTTGCACGTCATGAAGAGCTTGGTGTTCTCGTTGTTGTAGTTGTAGTCGCAGAACCAGAGCGAGTAGCCCTCGGCATCGAACTTCTCCCAGAACCACTCCATGGCCTTGGACAGGTCCTTGGTGTTGGAGTACTCGACCTTCCACGCGTCGAGCACGAGCGGCGAGGGCTTCTCGCGGTTGAGCACGACGAGCGGGTGCTCGACCTTCTTGGGCTTGGGGGCCTCCTCCTCCTGGACGACCTCCTTCTTCTCCTTCTTGGGGGCGGCGGCCTTGGCGGGCTTCTTGCCCGAGTCGTCTCCGTCGGCGTGGAGCGCCGTGTCGATGAGCGGCACGTCACCCACAACAGCCTGGAACTGCGGCTGGTTGACGAGCGTCGAGAACCAGCGGTTCACAGCCGCGAAGGGCTTGCGGAACTCCTTGTCGAGCACGAGCTTGAACGGGTACACGAGCGCCGAGGCGATGACGATGTCGGCCAGCGTGATCTGCTCGCCCACGAGGTACGTGCGCAGGTGCAGGTGGTTCTCGAGCACCTGCAGCGCCTTCTTGACGTCCTCCTTGGCCTTGGCCTGCACGGCGGCGTTGAACTTGCCCCAGCCGAGGATGGGCGAGATCCACGCCGACACAGCCACCTCGAGCTCGTGCGACGAGAACTCGACCCACTGCTCCACCTGGCCCGACTCGAAGAACGTCTGGCCGTAGAGCCCAGAGTCGGCACGCAGGCGAGCCACGTAGCGGGCGATGGCGCCGCTCTCGAAGATCGAGCCCTCGGGCGTCTCCAGCACGGGCACCTTGCCCACAGGCGTCTTGGCCTGGAAGGCGGCCGACTTGAGGTCCGACTTCATGTCGAAGGCCGGCAGCTCGATGTCGACGCCATTGAACTCGGCCGCGATCAGGATCTTGAACACGCGCGGGTTGCCCGGGTACGTGTACAGCTTCTGCTCCATTGAGACGATAGGCGTTAGGCGTTGGTGCTAATCTATCTATCTACGTATACAGCCGACGTACGAGGGCCATGATGGATGAGGGGGCTTGGAGGATCTTTCGCAAGTGACCGCCATGAAGCTGGGAGCGGATGTAAAAAATTGGACCGGATGACTGGCTGGCAAGTTGCCAGTGCGAAAAAAAATATTTTTTTTGTGAAGCAGTTGTTGCTGGTAATGGAGCTGGACTTTGTGCTTAGCGTGTGTGCTGGATGCTGGCTGGGGTGTTCGTCGTGAAGCTATCGATTGCAGGTGCATGTTCAGTGTCGATGTGATTGGAGAGTCCGGGTGATCTCGATCAGATTGGGGAAAATTTTCAAGAGTGAGGACAAGGCGAGCTGCCAATATCGTCCCTGAACAATCGTCTCCCGTATGAAATCCTAGCTCATGAAACACAAGCTACTTCCAACTCACCTGGTAGTCCATTGACGACACCATCATCAGAGCCGCCTTTGGTTGCCCGAATAACCCCCATACCAGCAGCTTTCCACACAATAAAACACTGCCAAACACCGGTAGCTCTCATCGACTTTGACGACCAGCCAGCCAACTTGCTAGCTTCAAGGCTAGTGTTATCGCGCGTTTCGACGAATTCTCCTTAGATTTGAGTTTTCTCTCTCATTTTCTCTTTCGTGAGCTCGCGAACAAGACATCATGAACAGCTCTACGAGTGGCCAAGTTGCTCCTGGACGCAACGCTACAGTGATATGCCTGTCCCGCTTGGTCTTCGAGAGATTGGTGGTGATGGCATCTAAGAATGATCGCGAGTTACTGAGAGCTTCCGGTCAGCAGCAACTCCAAGTAGACTTTGCGGCCAGAAATCCCGATCCTGTCGCGGTTATCTCGGCCATCAAGCAGGCATACCCAACTGTGGCCGACGCTATGGCCGTGGAGGTCACGTTCGCGGTGCTCCCCAGATCTAGAGGCGGCGTTAAAGCAAGAGCAAGCGTCCAAGTACAAAGAACCAAATTATGTACTCGAGATGATGGTAGCTGCGTTCAACGGGCCATATGTTGGATGAGCATCTTCGGGACTGCCCAGTTATCCGTCTCGCGTGTCCGATCACAGCTAAGGCTTACAACTTTACCTGCACGCGTAGCTACCCCACAGTTAATTGCATGTCTAGCCAACGGCGTCGCCTTGCGATAAGCAACATAATTCAGTTTCCAATTTGCCGGATTGCTCAGTGGCTTGTGGTGTTTTGATTGAGCGCGGACGTATGTAGTTCGCCAATGCAGCGGTTGTAGCTGATACTTCGCGTCAGGATGACGCAATTAGTCCGCGGAACACATCAACATTCGTCAGGAGATGATTACCGACGACAGTGGAATGTCTGACAGCTCACTGTCATCGATAATCAAGCTCTGGCGAAGTCTCCTTTGATTTGAGTTTTCTCTCCACTCTACTCATCCTGACATTCGCATTGGTGAGTTCTTGGGCAAGGTATCATGCGTAACTTTGCAAGAGACCAAGTTGCCCTCAGAGAGCGCATGTCTAAAAGGTGTTTTGTCGGATAAGCCGACATCAACAAGTCATTTTCAATTTCCTCAATGCTTTGCTTGCTCAAGTTCCTGACGACGAGCGCAGCTCTCTCGAACGATTTGACGCACGCGAGCTGCCCGGTGGTGGCTTCTGGACCGCTCTCACTACAACATACTTGCACTGCCGCGGGAAAGATGTATTGGCAGCTTGGGAGACGATGAAGCAGCAACCGGCTCAAGACAAGGAAATCGAAAAGTGCAAATGCTATCACCACCCATGCAACACTTCGGCGCCATTACCAATAAATTAATACCTGCAGGTCTTCATTTCTGCGGCTGACATCCATCACCGCGATCATGGCCATGCTGCCTCGCCGCGCCGCCCGCGCGCTGCTCTCCTCGGGCCCCAGGGCCTCAGCGCGCTCGTTCGCCAGCTCCGCGGGCTCGTTCTCGCGCCGTTCTCCGCTCCTGGCAGCTTTTTCGGCCTCTCCGCTGCTCCCAAAGGCGAGAAAATCCACGTCAAAAAGCGTCATTTTTCGCCATTTTGACAAGCATCACTAACCAAATGGACGCTTTCATCTCGTATAGAGCAAGCTGGCGGCGCTGGTGACCGCGAGCACGACGGCCGCGTGCGCGTTCTGCTCGGCCAGCGCTCCTGTGACGAAAGTTGCAGCCACGCAGAGCGAGCCCAGCCAGAAGCTGCCGAGCGTGACGCTCTTCCAGTACGAGCCGTGCCCGTACTGCTGCAAGGTCAAGGCCGTGCTCGACTACCTCAAGATCCCGTACGAGGTCGTGGAGGTGAACCCGCTGACCAAGAAGGAGACCAAGGTCTTCACCGACTACCGCAAGGTGCCCGTCTGCAAGATCGACGACGAAGTCGTGGTCGACTCGTCCGCCATCATCTCGCGCCTCCGAGAGCTCGTCGTGGACGTCCAGGAGGGCGGCGCCAGCACGGGTGGCGTCGCCCGAGAGGAGGAGGACAAGTGGCGCCAATGGGTCGACAAGAAGCTGGTAAAGCCGTGGTGCTGTTATATGATTGTAGCTGGTAGAGGACTTTACCAACCATGACTTTGTTGTTGTTGTTGTCAACAGATTCTGCTGACGCCGCCCAACATCTACCGCACGGTGCCCGAGGCGCTCCAGGCGTTCGACTACTGCCTCACCGAGGGCAAGTTCACGCCGCTGGAGCGCCAAATGTCCAAGTACGCAGGCGCCGTCATCATGTACCTGATCGCCAAGCGGTCCAAGAAGAAATACCAGATCCAGGACGAGCGAGGCGACTTGTACGCGGAGCTCGACTCGTGGGTCGACGCCGTGGGCGACCGCGCGTTCCTGGGCGGGTCTGAGCCAAACATGGCTGATCTGTCGGTCTTTGGCGTCCTGCGAGCCATGGACGGACTCGACACCTACTCGGACCTCATGGCCAACACGCGTATCAAGCCGTGGTTCACACGCATGACTGACAAGGTAGGCCCAACCTCGCGCATCCGCTCAGAGTAGAGAAACTACTTCAACATAAAAGAGAAAAGTGTCATTGAAACACTACTCTCCGCCGCAGGCATCTGCATGTGAACGATTTCCGTCTTGATTTCCGGAATCTATTTAGCTCTCGACATCTTCGTCCTCGCCATCGCCCTGCTTCTTCTGGATGCCGTGGTACGCCATGCCTGTTCCCGAGATGTTGTCGCCCAAGCCAGCCGTATGATCGGGCTTCTTGCAAGCCAGCATCGGCACGAGGTTGCACTGGAAGTCGGCCTCACGCCACGAAATGACGGGCGACTCCGGGTCAATCGACACGCTCAGGTCCTGTTTCTTGCTGAGCAACAGATCGCGAGCCAGGAGTACCTCGACACGATCCGGATCGATCTCCATCTTGAGGCTGTGGCGCATCGTGGCCGGGGTCGTGTTGTTGCGGCCGCACGCAATCTTGGAACTCATGAGCGAGCTCTGGATGAGAGCAGTCGTAGGGTCCTCCCACATGCTGTTGTCCTGTTGGCAGATGATGTGGAACTGCAGCGTGTGGAAGTGAATGCGGCTCAGCTGGGCGAGCGCAAGCGATTCGGACGTCTCCTTAGGAGCCTTGCCGGTAGAGCCGACATGCTGGGTCGCAGCAAACGCCTTCTTGGCTTTCGACGCAAACTGGATGACATCGTGCAGCTGCTCGCTGATCTGAGCGACGGTGGGGCGCGAGTTGGTCGCCATGCCCTCTTCGCCCGTGACCAGGTAGTGGTGCAAAATGTACAGCTCCTGTTCGTTCAGACCGATGGATTCGACCCACGGGAGCACAAGACGAACAGTGTCGTCGAACAGGCTAAAATCTGGTCAAGCCACAACATTTAGATTGAGCAAGGTGAGGTAAAAATGATGGGTATTGTAGTGAACTCACCGGAGACAGCCGCAAACTCGTAGTGCGACGGCACCTGCTTCAGAAAGAGGTTCTGCAGCACGTTGGAGAGCGTCGTGAGGCGGGCGAGCCGGCGGTCCTCGTCCGTCTCGACCTCCATGAGCTGCAGGCCTCCAAAGACCACAAGGTCGGGCGCGAACTCGTCCAGGGCCTGCTCGAACTCCTCCAGCACCGACAGCCGCGCGTTGTAGATGTCGTGGTTGAGGTAGTACCTGTTGGCGCGCGGGGACTCGTGGCCTCGGAAGACGTCTCCCTTGGCGTACTCTAGCACGAGGTGGACGTCCTCCTGCTCGTGGTCCTCCAGATGCCCAACGAGCTTGACGCGCGAGCCAAAGTGCTGCCTCATCTCCCGGCCAATCGCCGCTCCAAGCAGCACGTCGCAGCCTTCCACGGCCGCTCGGTCGGCCATCACCGCCGCGTTCCCGCCAACGTTCCGCTTGACGCTCGCGATCTCGTTGGCGAACTTGACGACCTCGCGAAACTGCTCGGGCGACGACATGCTCTGCTCGGCGGCCGCGCCGTTGGCGAAGTAGAAGGCGAAGCTCTCCTGCAGCTCGCGCAGCGACCCGATGCGCTCGTGGTGCTCCCTCGCCAGCTTCTCCCTGTATTTTTCCTGTTTCTTCGAGCCTGCGGCCTTCTTCTTGCCGTGGAGCGCCAGCTGCTCCTTCTCCACGCGCTGCACGCGCCCCATGAGCTCCACGGCGGGCACCGACACGTCCAGATCCGCGCTGCAGCAGAACGCGAGCCGCGGCCGGCCTTTCTGCGATTGTGAGGCGAGCGCTTGGCGCTCGAGGCTCGCGATCACGCGCGCCTGCTCGCCGCTCGACAGCGGAGCGGCCGCCGGATGGAGCAGCGAGGACAGCGCGTCGTTGTAGAGCAGCGCGAGCGCGAGCGCGACCAGCGATGCCGCCAGCGCCACGAGCTGCGCCAGGCTTAGCATGCTGCTCGCTAATGGAGGGATCTTTTAGAGTGAAGGGGGAAAAATAGGTTTTATGAAGGAAGCTAGGTTTTGAAATTGACAAATGCCAACGGTGGACAGCAAGCAGATATTGTGGTACTCGGTGTATCGATGGAGGAGGAACTTTATCTTGGCGTCGATCTGATGGCAATGACGAACGTGCGTGGAAGCCTCGATCCTTCCGGCTCGCGTTTCAAACTTCCGAGCCAAGTTTTCCGACGATGATTTTCTTGATATTGTGGTTGGCACGAGCTTTTCGTGGTGGCAAGTCGACCGAGTGAATTCTACCTGATGATTGGTATGTGACGGGCAAACTGACTCACGAGAAGCACCTGCGTCGAGCAGCCACCGTGGGTACGAGGGAAAAGTAAATTGCATCTTCTGCTCTGCGTCTCGACTTGATGAGTGTGGCTGCAAGATATAATCTCGTTCGATGAACTGTCTTCGCAGCCTGGAGGACTGTGGAGGACAAAGTTGGTGGTCATCAAGCTGAGAGCGATTCGTCACTTCACAATTTCGTCCGAGGTGAAAACATCGGCAGCATGGGGTTGTGCAGTAGATCATCGAGAGACGATCGAGACTATCGGCCGCGCAAGCCAGTCAGCCAAGGAGTGCAAATTCGTATTTCGACCGAAGATTTGGGAACAGCTCTTCATAAAGTTGCAGAAGCCGGAAATGCCCAGAGAGTGCGTTCACTCATTAACGCTGGAGTATTCGTGGACTCGAGGAACGAAGATGGCCTCACGCCATTGATGATGGCTTCATCCAACGGCCACGGCGATGTCGTGCTCATGCTGCTCAACGCTGGAGCCAGTGTGAACACGCCAAACAACCTTGGATTCACTCCAATTTTCTTTGCTACACAACATAATCACGCCGATGTCGTGCGGATACTCATTGATTTTGGTACGGATGTGAACGCGGCGAGCAAGGAGGGTATCGCGCCGATTTTCACTGCTTTGCTCGACGAAAAAGAAGCCATTTTGCGGATGCTTGTTGACGCTGGTGCAAATCTACAAGTGGTGGACAAGGACGGCTTCACGCCTGTTTGCCTTGCTGCATCCTGTGATAAATCTGGCGTCATGCAGGTGCTTATTGATGCCGGTGCGAATGTCAACACAGTTCACAACGGTGGATACACGCCAATCTTTATTGCTGCACAGTACGGTAATGCAGATATCGTGCGCGTACTCATCGGAGCTGGTGCAGACGTGAACGTGAAAGAGAAGGATGGCTTCACACCAATTCACATTGCTTCTCAAAACGGTCATACCGACGCCGCAAGAGTACTCATCGATGCGGGTTCAAATGTCAACACCGAAAACAAGTATGGCTCGACACCGCTGTATACTGCTTCATCCAACGGGCATTTTGACACCGTTCGGATGCTTATTGATGCCAACGCGAACGTGAACTCTGCAAAGATGAACGGCTGCACGCCACTGTACGCGGCTTCCTCTAACGGCCATGTCGACATTGTGCGGGTGCTCATTGAAGCTGGTGGAAATGTGAATACAGCGACCAACGACGGCTTCACACCGATTTACGCTGCTTCTTTCGAGGGACACGTTGATGTCGTTCGAATGCTTATTGATGCTGGTGCGAACGTGGACGCAGCTCAAAACAACGGTCTCACATCGCTTATGATTGCTGCAGACAAAAACCAAACGGAGACTGCTTTTGTGTTAATTCGTGCTGGCGCCGATCCCTATCTGAAAGATGCCAACAACAAGACCGCGCTCGACTACGCATCACCAGAGCTAAGGACCAAGATTGAAGAAACTTTACGTTCCACTATTGACTCGTCGAGCGGTGACTCATGTGCGCTGTTTCGAGCCATCAAATCGGGACAAATCAGTGTTCTCAAGCAAATCGGAAAGTTCAATACCAGCGTGCGCGAAGTCGGAGGGTGCACTCCGCTTATGGTGGCGCTGCAAAGTGGACGACACGACATAGTCAAATTGATCTTGTACCGCGGCAATAATGTCCAAAGCATGCTTTCGGAGAGAGACGACAATGGCAAGACTGTACTCCATTACGTCGCCGAATTTGGAAACGTGGCGATTGCGCGGTTGTTGCTGGCGGAAGGCGCTGACCTGCGGGTTCGAGACGCTGATGGTATCACTGCAATCGCCGATGCTGCTGCTCATGGAAATCTTGAAGTGCTTCAAACTTTCATCAGCCATGCTCAGAGTACGAGTGGAATTTCACGCAGTGAGATGAGTGCAAGTTTGAAGTGTGCCATTGCGAGCAAGACCGCCAGTACCCAAGTCGAAGCCGTAGTCGAGTATCTGCTGAACGCATCGTTGATTGAGGATTTAAATGTCATGGGTGAAGACGGAAGTACAGCTCTGCATGCCGCGGCAAGAAAACCAGAAGGCGAGCATATTGTGGAAATGCTGGTCAGGAATGGCGCTGATATCAACGCAAAAACGATGACAGAAGGCGATGCTGCTCTTCATCTGGCCTCGCAATCTGGGAATTCGGCAACAGTTCGGTTTCTGGTGTCGCAAGCTAATATTCAGCTGGATATTCGCAACCAATTCGGGCAAACTCCATTGCTTGTCAGCTTGTTCAGCAACCAGCCAGAAATTGCGACTGCACTAATAAACGGAGGTGCAGATCCGAATTCGACCGATGGTAACGGTGAGTCTGCTCTGCTTCACGCTACTCGTCGCCAGCTACGGGATGTTGTAGTTTCACTACTACAACATGGTGCGCGAGTTGATGCATCGTCCCTAGCCACAGCGAAGCAAAAAGAGATTCAGTCCGTGCTTCACGTGTACCAGATGAGCCAGCAGTTCCATGAGCGTTCACTTTCGATGCTGAGCAAGGCTGCGACTGGGTCGTCACCTACATTCGAGCAAATCATGGATCTCGTCCCGATCATCACGTCGGTCTACGACTTGCGCACTGTGCTGGTATTGTGCTCGACTTTGATTGAATCGCCAGAGTGTAAATCCAAAACACTGAATGCCGCGCTCCGTCACATTCTTACACAGAAGCTCGTGCTTGATGATGACGCGTGCGCATTCTTCCACCTCGCGCTCGATCATTGCGTTGAATCGGTTTTGATGAGCCCTTACGAGTACGAGAAGTGGAAGGTGCAAGTGACCAAGGTGAACATGGAGAGTGCTGACTGGGTCGTCGAGCTCAAGAAGCAAGTGAATGAGAATAGCTATCGACTAAAAGTTCAAGACGAGATTATGCAAACGGTGGTGAAAACTATACACAATATCCACGCAGACATCATGGCGAATCGTAAGGCTGTGAATGCAGTGAACAGTCGAGTGTCTGTGCTACAAAATCAAGTTGATGTTGGCAAGAAACTTCTCGAGCGAGTTGTAGTGCACTCAAATCAACTCCAGCAACGACTGCGCCAATGCGAATCAAACATCCAGACAGTGGCAAACAATCTTCAGTCATTTCAAACAGCGTACACGCAGCGACTGGAGTACGAAGAGAGTATGAAGAAGCGAAAGGCTGTGCTGGGTCTGGTCGTGTCGGTCATTGGTTTTGCATTCGCACCAGTGCTCAAGACTGTGTTTGACAGTGTAATTGATCTGGCGAGTCCAATCGAGATTTTCAAGAACGTTTTCAGCGAGGGAGACATCGTACAGTTTCTGGCAGACGAAACGTGGGAAGGTGTGCTTAAGCCAGCTGTGGAGGAGCAATTGGAGAAGTTCGCGATTCCTGTGGGGGAGTTCGAGACCATCTTGCGTCAAGAGATTATCACCACGAAACCCGAGCTTGTTGCAGAATGCAAAAATCGGGGTCTGACGGTGACCGTCTTTGATGATAAAATGCTGGATGAAGTGAAGGCGCGTGTACCAACTTTGGTAGAGCACGAGTTGTTGTTGGCTAACACTATTCGTGAACTCGAAATCGCGGCGTCTGTGTCTGCCAACGAGTCGAACGATACTCGAGGAGAGGATCCTCGGTGGTCCATCGGTTCTGGTTGTGATGGGGTCTCTTTTCCCGGGCTCACGGCAGAGATACAAGACCTCACCAATAGCAAAAGTAACGCGAGCAACAGCAGTACCGACCACCCTAACCATCAGGGCATTTCAGACACTCTTGCAAGGACGGACCAAGAGGGTGCCTCTCCTTCTACACCAAGGGAGTCCAAGATGGCACTTGTCTCAGTCAATGCGACGCCATCACCCACAAACTCAAATGCACCTACGCAGTTTTCGTCAAACCAAGACGACGATAGCTCGTTCACTCTCCCGGACGGAGAAATTGTCATGTATGTTGACGATCTCGACATGTTCCCGTACCACTTCGCTGTGCACTCAAGCGGTGGCGACTTGAAGGCATTCTTGGACCTTGCAGAGGTTATCGATGACAGTTCGGACGATCTGAACGCAGTCATGAAAGTACAACGCACCCGGACGGAAGCATTTTGCCGATCGATTGACGCGGGAGAGTATGCTTTTTTGGTCGGCTATCGTGAGATCGGAGAAGCTGTCGCCACTATGATGGAAGAGTTTGGGGTTCCAGCTCCAAACTCTGCTCTTTTCACAGCATCAAGGCAAGCATCCACCACCGTCACTTTCGCTGAAAACGTAGAGGAGTACCCGTTTGTATTCGCAGTTCACGAGAGTGGCGGAGATCTGAACGAGTACGAGACTCTTGCTAGCATAATCGATTGTGATGACGACGCAATCGATGCAAAGATTCCCGCCGACGTTGTTCAACGCACAGTAATTGGCGACGAATCGTGGTCCGCGGTCGAGCTCGCAAGCCACTTTGGGTACGTGGGCATTGTGAGGCACCTATTAGTCACGAAGCGGGTGAAGACGTCGGCGAAAAGCGTCGTGGTGCTGCGCCGAACAATGTCGCGCGCAAAGGTGCTGGGCTTGTAGTGTAAGATATACAGATTTGAGTGGTGAATTCTCAGTCGACAATCCTTCTGCTTCATTTTCCTGTTCCACGATTCCTGTTCCACGATTCCTGAAAACATTCGCAATGAACACCGCTGTCCTGCTAGCTCAGCTTTAGAAAGATGTTGAGCTATTACGTCATAACAGTCCTATGCTCACAATGTGCCAGCATCGACCAAATACCATTTCACAGGTTACAGCTTTCATGACCACCTTTTCTGCAAAGGTATACAAATCGATTTGTTTTTACGGCTATTGTACAGGCATCGGCTTTGAAAAGTTGTCATTTTCTCCAGTTTGCGGAAAGGCCGACCGAAGATGGAGGCGCTGTTCCAGTTCGTGGGGCCCGCGGGCGGCACCGCGGCTTCCTCCAGAGACCGCGCGCCCGTGTACTCGCTACCTCGCGAGAGCGCGATCGATCGGTGCGCCTCCCGCCCAAATCCGCGCCCTGGAGCTCGAGTTTTGACCGAAATGCTGACATTTTGCTGTTCTTGTTAATGCTTTTGCTATTTGCTGCTGTTGCTTGGACGCCTGAAGCTGCGGGGAGCTGCGCGCGGGCGCCTACTTTGCTTGCTCGGGCGTCGAGTTCTACGAGGACCAGTGCTGGATGAAGATCCGCCGCGGGTACTTTTCCAACGCCAAGAACAACGGCTACATCCGCGTCGAGCCCGACTTTTCCGCTGCCAGCGACGATCTGCCGGCTCGCCAGCAGAGCTCTACAGCTATGCCTCACCCTGCTCAATTTCGTGGGCTTCGGCGACTTCCATGTGGGATTTTTAGTTTTTTCATGCTTTCCAGGTTTTCATGGTGTTCTGCTGCCATGCTGATCATTATGTTTTGTTGTTGTTGTTGCAGCTTTTCCGGCGTTCCTGTGCTCGAGGGAGCGGCTGGTGGTGTCGCGCACGCCCGTGTACGATCTGCACAAGGCGTCGGTGTCCTCGGACGAGCCCACGCCGCACCACATGCAGCGTTATTTGCCGCCAGTGAGCGTGTTCCAAGCGACCGAGAGCCGACTGAACGACGACTTCACGCAGCTCGCGATCAAAGTGACGTCGTCATTCGGTATGACGGGATGGATCAACACTTCGTTCTACAAGACGCTGATTGAGGTCGAGGACCCGCGAGGGCAGCTTGCGAACGCGCCAGTGTATGTGCAGAATGTGGCGGCGAAGACGGGGAAATGGGCTGGCGAGCTGCCAGTCCGCGCTATCCCGAGTCTTCAGGCACCTCGGCTGTACACCGTTGAAAACTTCCGTGTCGTACGGGCGTTGGAACGAAAGCTCGTAAAGGATCAAGTGTGGGTACGCATCGAACCCCAGCCACAGCAGTCTGAAGCCAATGGAGGGGAGAAGAGCTCGAACGACGCAGACAGCAAGTCGGACGCTGAAAGTGATAGTAGCGCGGCAAGTCGCAATTCTGAGGCAAAGGGCAAGCCCAACGAGGAGCACAAGTCCAAAGCAAACCTCCACGACCAAGCGTGGATTATTGAACGGAATGCCAGCACTGCGCAGCGAGTCGTGGCTCCGTGGGGAAGCTCCTCCTTAACGAACAGCTCTGCCAACGACGATGATCACGAGCGTTACTACAGGAATCTGTACAGCCGACGACCGCTTCCACTGCGGTCGGAGCCCACGCTCCATTCAAACGTTGTTGGGCATCTCGCAGCTGGAACAGTATTTGCGTCGTCGAAGCGTGTGCTGAACGACAAGGGTCAAATGTGGATTCGAGTCGCGTTAGCCGATGCCAAGCGCGCAGAGGATACGAACGAAGGCGATGGGAGTGCTGTTGTGTACGGATACGTCATTCAGTCGAATGCGAAGACAAACACATGCATGGTACAAGAGATTGCAGCACCTGGCAAGTTGAACCCCAAACAATTCTATCAGGTTGTGATTCCATCCGAAGGAAAGGCAAGTGGCGGCAATAGTCATGCAGATGGTTCCAACAGCACTCCTGCAATTGTTGCTCGGTCTGAAGCATCGTCACTCGTTGGAAAAGACCTCTTTGGAGTGAAGAACGGCTCGATTCTGAGCGCAATCGGCACGGTGTTCAACCATCGTGAAAACCGCATGTGGCTGCAAGTGCTGGCTGAGGAGATTGATCAGTCGATTCGTATCAAGCATGAGAAGTGGACGCTCTCAAGCGATGACGAGGCATTGAATGTGGTCTACTTGCCCATGTGTGACCCGTCGTCCAACAGCCAGCACCCCGCTGAGACCATCTTGAAGCCGATAGTCTGCGATCTAGAGAAGATCGCTGATCCGCGAGCCGGTGGATTAGGTGGCCGATTGGCTGCGACGCGCGTGGTCTTTAGCGGCCGTGCGTCCAAGCTGTTCGGCTCGCAGTTAATGCGTCCGTCCACCCTGGACCTGCCGACTTTCAGCAAGAAGAGCGTCGACAGTGCCGTTGACGACGACGGCCCTGCCGCGGCAGCTGCAGGTGAGTCGCAGGACCGATCGCAGAGTCTTCGGGACGAGATCGCAAGGTGGCAGCAGCAGACTACTACCACTGCTGGTGCTGTCTACACGAACGTCAACTGGGCGCTGGCGTACGCATCTAGCTGTCTGCTGCAGCCATTTTCGTCTTGTGTAGCCACCAAGGAGGCTCGCCGGCGATACGCACAACTTGACCAGGGCGAAGACGACGACGACGACGACGAGGCCCTCCCTCACCACGAGGTTAACGTTTGAATGGTGCAAATGTTCGAAGGAAGACAATCGCCCCAAAAGTATCATCTCGTGGCTTCATTGAAGCCGCTTCAACGCGTTCTAGTTGCAGCCGACCCTCGAAAACTCAGTGTCAACATGCAATCAGGATGGGAAATATTGAGCAGGGTCTTCACCAACACCTCTGGCATTGCATGAGCCTGATTTTGCTCTTATGCAGGCACGCAGGTTCGTGTGCATGAGCAAGGACTGCAAGAGCAGCTGCAGCCACCAACGCCACCACTGCAACACGATGAACCTCTGCTTCACTCTGACACCTCCTATATGCAATTCTTTCATTTCCCATCAGCTTTGTCATCTCAAGTTTTACGAGATGTCAAAACTTGATGACCTCCACCATCTGCATATCAGTATCCTGCCCTCGCCAATCTGCGAAAGACCGCAGGATCCCTCCTGCACAAAGCTCTGCTCGAGCTCTGCTCCGCTCTGCCCAAGGTATCTCTCACTTTTGGATTCGCCTCCTCCAGCCAAGCTCTCCTTGCCCTCCACCTCCACGAAGAAAACTCAAAATGAAGTTCTCGACTCCGCTCGCCGCCGTGCTCATCGCCGTCGCCTCGGTTTTCCAGTCGTCGTCGGCCTCGCAGGAGGCCTCGCTCCACCTCCGCGTGCACGCCGACAAGGAGGCCATCTGCTACCTGTCGTGCCCATCAGGCCAGTACTGCGAGAACGGCACCAACTCGTGCCGCGCGCCGTCGGGCAAGGAGTGCTTCAACCCGGCTACGGGCCACTGGCTCGCCAACGGCTGCGACCCGGGCTTCAAGTGCGGCAACGGCAAGTGCGTCTACGCCTAAGTGGGTCCAGCTGCATTGCGAGCACCCAGATTGCTCAATTAGCCGCCGTCCCATGTACACAAGTCGAATCGGACGCGCGCAACGAAAGTAAAATTCATATGAGCCACAACCAAAAACCCGAGTTGAAGTCGTTGCGCTCGAAAGTTTTGAGTCAAAACCAGTTCCACAGGGCGATACCACTCCTCACGCCCGCCTGAGCTGAGATGATCAGGTTGCCGATCTTTCCCTCCAGCGCACCATGATTTTCATCACTTGCATCACTCCGGGCCTCCATGATGCTGCATTGCTGTTTTGTTGCTGCCCCAAGTCGACAATGAGCTTGCGGCACTCCAGAGTAGTCGATTTCCATCCCCACATCGATAATCACCTCGACAATCTCCATGATACACAACTTTTGCTCCTCCCGCGATCTTTTCACCACCGGTACGATATCAAATCGTTTGGGCTTCGAATCATGAAACGAAGCCACAATGACGAGCTCAAGACTTGGAGACCACGAATGGAGCAGCACAACGACGTCGCCTGCATGCGTCGATGGCATCGAACCAGTCGGCGGCAGTACCGTGATCACCGCATCGAGTGCGACGTGGGTGCGGTTTTTGATTCAACTGCCGCTGACTCGGCGTTTGTATACCTCGCGTGCCCTGCAAATCAACTGGAAAAAATGCACCCATCGACCTTCCAAACCCAGTAAAAGATGATTTACCCAGGGTGACCGACAAAAGCCAAACATCTTCACTTTGTATGGATCCACCTCCTTCAAAACCGAATATCATTGGTTCAAGCCATTGAGTAAGCATCCGCCCATCCCCCCACGCCTCGCCTGACGCGCACAAGCTCAAATTCCCTCCTTCACCATATTATCACTTCCAAATTGCATCTACATTCTTTAGTTGAACTATATATATATCCTAGTAATGACCTCCAATATCACATATACACCTTGAAACGCTTGATGAGACCGCGCATGGGGTGCAAGTGGCTGTCCGTCGAGCAGCTCATGCTCTCGGCTCTCACTCACGGATTCGCCGCCTCCAGCCCAGCCAGCTCCCCCCCCGACCGCCAGCCATGAAGTTCTCGACGTTCGTCGCCGCCGCCTGCGTGGCCGCCGCCTGCGTGTTCCAGCCGATTTCGGCCGAGAGCGAGGCCGCCATCCACCTGCGCGTGCACGCCGAGAAGGGCAACTGCTACACGGCGCACTGCGGCTCGGGCCAGTACTGCGCCTGGAGCCAGGGCTACTGCCGCTCGCCCAACACCAAGGCCAACGAGTGCTTCAACCCGGCGACGGGCGAGTTCCAGAAGGGCTGCTCCCCGGGCTTCAAGTGCAAGAACGGCAAGTGCGACTACGCCTAAGCCATGGGCTAGCAGTGGCTGAAGCAGCTGCTTTAGCTCCAGCACCAGCACCAGCAGCAATTGCTGCCCGTTTATCAATGCAAACACTATAGTTCCCCCTGTACGCCTTGGTCTGTTTCGATAATGGTGTGGTGTGCTCAGGTCAAAGATCTTTCGAGTCCTGACAGTGGTCATGTGAGCGATCGGGAATGCATCTGCTACTGTAGCTTTGACTGGGTATAGACAAGGGGGCATGTGGATGACTTGGGGTCAAAAGAGCTCGGGATGCACATGGCTTCATCGTGCACTCTGTCATTCAACTAGCGCTTCGATGCTCAGTTTTCTTTCTCTAGCGCAAGACCCAAGTCCCTTCACCCGCCATGACTCGACTATGAAGTTCGTGAAAGTGGTCGTCGCTGTGCTTGTCGGTCTCGTTCTCGCCGTTGAGCCGACGGCGGCAGATTCCGAGGCTGCAGTGCATCTTCGTGTTACTGCCAAGGATTTGAAAATCTGCTACAAGGCGTGTCCGTCGGGGCAATACTGCGCGCGAGGCACTACTATCTGTCGCGCGCCGGGCAAGACCGAGTGCTTCGATCCAGCAAGAGGTCTATTCCGCAAGGGGTGTGATTATCCTTCGTGTGCAAGAACGGAAAATGTCAATATGCCTAAATCCTCAAGCGGCAGCGGATTGTCGTTGAGCTCAACACTCGATTACGGTTGATAATCAAAATTGGTTTTCTGTTTACTTGCTCTACTTGTGTCCAAGCACACGAAGGCGTTCATGAACGCTGACAGACAGCTCGACAGCCTCTGCAAATGTCGGAAGCTCAGATACTGGACGATTTTCTCCTGCTTCATGGATATTTTCCTGTGCGGTTCCCTGTTGGTCGCTTTTACTTCCCAGGCGCCTTGCTCGATCTGCCCTTTTCTTCTCCATCCGCTTCATGACAGGACTCATTGGTCGTCCTCCTCTCACATCTTCATCGTCGCTGCTGTTTTCTTTACCACCTTTGACCTCAGTATGAGCGGATTTGTATTCGCTTTCGATTGTAAATCGACGAATTTGACACCGAGGTCTTGACCGAATTGACGCAGATGCATCGACTTCTCGCCATGATAGAGCATAATTCTGCCAGTAGAAGAAGGATGCACTTACAAGTCGTCGTAAGTAGTATCGATTAGCTTCAAGTTTCGCGTTTTGTCGAGTTTTCTTACTTCGAACCCATTGCCGCCAACCTGCCATTGCTTGTTGGCGGATTCTTTGCTCGCGTTTCGCGTTCAGTGATCGACTCTTGATTTGAGTTGTCATATACTGCCGCCAAGTTGTTAGCACATCTCGAAGCAACTGCGACTGACGGTAACCGTCGAGTTTGAATACGCACGCTAGCGTCACAAAACGCCGCTGCTTATTGCGACGAGCTATTTCACGCCAATGAATGAATACTCGCCTCCTTACTCCAACTGCGAGATGTGAAATTGCTTCCTGAGCTTTCTCCTTCCACTCATCTCGACATTGCTCCACGGCATCTACCCATCCGTAAAAGTTGTTGGAGATTATCCTCTGGGAGTCGAATTCAATAGCCGTCCGTTTTCGTTTTGCAGCTTCAACAAGAGTGAGCCACTGATGCCACACGATTCGCCGCATGCTAATACTTCGGGCGCGAAGAACCTTGGATGTGAGCTTTCGCCACAATGCGAGCCGCCGAGCAACCAAATGCCACTGGACAAGCACCCTTTTGGCAAGTATTCGTTGAGTCCACTCGTTGAAGCGGGTTGCGAGCGACAATTTGACACCTGCATGCCACCGGAGCAAGAACTTGCGCTGCATATATTGATCACATCGACGTGAAAGAATACGCCTTGATGCAAATGTGCCCCATTTCCGGATTGCTCTGTGCTGGTGGAAGGTTTGTAGCTGATGAGCTACCATGTTGCCCCGATGACGAGTTCTTCTAGCAACTAACATTTGATCGTACCACCTGAAATGCAGCATATAGTGTAAACGAAACGCGATAGCGCGCTTCTTAAGCCGGCAGCAGTGACGACGGTGGCACTTGTATGCTTCCCACTGCTTCCACATTTTGAACATGAGTTGCTCTGCTTTGTGTTCCTGAAATATTATAATGATTGCTCGGTGGCGGCGTTGAGAACTGGTAGTTATACTCCAACAGCGAAGTATACGACGTAGCCGCTCGGTCTCGACATATTCTCCATGCTGGTTGCTTAACCTGCGATTTTGAGCCCAAACATGCCACTGAGCAAGAATATCAGGGATGAGGCGGTCATTTCGCTTGTTGCTGCAGTACTCAATTACGAGTCGTGCACGTTTCCGTCGATCACGATTGACTAGGAGAGTTTTCAAAGCTCTACTCAGCCCATGCCGACGAAGTTCAACCAGATGTTGATTGTGCTTTTTGTGCGCCTTGGAAACGATTTCAAGATAATCGTGACGCCATGCAAGCCATAACTTTGTGACAAACCTGGCGCGGTAATACGCATCTGCACTTGACTGAAGATGCTGTTCGTCGGTAACAATCGACTGCCACGCTGCAAAATGACATCGAAGTGTTCGCTTTTCTCTCCTTAGCATTTCAGTGTTGGCAATCGTCCATAATTGCCGCTCTCGCTGTCGTTCCCATTGTAGTAGCCTTACTTGTCGCACGATATCCCTCCATCCAATAAAGATAGTTCTCGCTGTTGCTTCCCGCTTACATCCTGTCAAAGCAGCAATGACACTTTTGGCCCGCAGCTGGCGATGTGTATGGTGTCGCCAAGCCAGGAAATGCCGTTGAAGAGTGCGCAGCCTGTGAAAAAGCACAGCATGGAATGCTAGCCGCCAATACCGCCATACACTTTGAAGATCCCAATCGTACTCAAACTGTTGTAATGAACGCGCTTTCACTGCAAGCTGCGCGCGAACTATTTGGACTGAAGTCTGAACATCACCTTCGCTACCACTTAGCATACAATTGAAAGCGTTTGCAGTTTCGTCTTGCATTGGTAACAATAGTATTGAAAGCCGACGACGTTGGGTAGTGAACACTTTCCACAGATGAAAACGAAAGCGTAGGTGATTGTCACTTGACAACCGAGAAAGAATACGCTTACACCGTGTATGAACGGCGCTCCACTGTTTCCATTCCAGAAAGCATGTTGCCAAAACTTCATTGATTCGCTTTTTCTGTATCGTGTGCTGAAGCATGCGCACACTCCGAGTTGTAGCGACAATTTTGCGCCAAATGACGAAGCTTGCTTCTATAGTGCGTTTGTCACCCGCACCAATCATTCGTTCAACCTTGGAGAGAATTACAAACTTACGCCAGTGGGTTAAAGCGTGACGTGTGCAGCAGTTGTTTTGAAACACAATGGCTCGGTTGTTCTTCTTCGACTTCGTTACCATTCTTTTCCACACAAGGAATACAGTCTGTCTGCACAACTGGGTTCTCAAAGCGAGTGCATGGACCATTTTCTTGCGGAGTACACGTCGATGTGCGGTATATTCCGCCCATGATCGAAAGCTTTTGAATTGCTGGGAACTTTGCAGCATCTTGACGTAGTGAAATAGACGCCCTCGCTGCTCTTTACGATTTGCATTTACTGCTTTCCATTCGATGAAGATTTTTGTCTTTAAATGAGCACTGTAAAATGCTTCAGCACGCGAGTAATGAAGTCGACGGTGCTTGCAGAGTTCCCTGAAACCAACAATGGATCGGAACGCTGAGTGGAGTAACTGGCTTTGCATGAAATGAATGATGACACGCATTCGAGCCTTTTTCTCGCGCTGCTGTTCGAAAAACATTCTCCAATTACAGAAGGTTCGCTTGACTATCATAGCATCACCAAATCTCGACGACATTTGAGCCATAGCTCTGCCCATTTTTCGCCTCGCTACATGCTCTTGCCAAGCCTGAAAAGCTCGACGAGAGTAACACTTAAAAGCAATAATTTTGACTCGGTCTTGCAAACAACTCAATGACCGTTTCTCTTGTGATAATAAAACCCATCGACGCCAGTAATGCGTCAGATGACTTCGTCTGCCAGCTCGGAGCACAAGGAAAATCTTACGCCACGCACACCACGCTGTCAAAACGTGTTGCTGGCTACTACTTTGTGAAACAACCAGTGATGTCGTTTTGAGCGCACGCCGGGAGGCTGTATATAATTTCCACGACAGTAGACACCGACTCGCCGTGGCCATTTGCCACCGTGTGATGACAGCGCGACGTGTATAAGCGAGTTGCTGTTCCCATTTCGTAGACGTTTGCCAGAATCGAACAGCAAGTTGGAGCTGGTACCCGCGAGAGTGTTGGTCGGCGAGTGAGAGCCTCGCATGATGCTCGATACGATAAAGTCGGTACCACGAAATTGCATTCCATGCTCGCTTGAGCGAGATATTTGCCCATGTTTTTGCAATCGCAATTGCTGTGGAGCTCAATGCCTTCTTTTGCCGGACAAAAATTACCCAGGCCTTCCAGTACGTCGGTAAAAGTTTGCCCTGCAAATATTGGAGCGTTACAGCGCGTGCCTTTCGGTTCAGTGCTGCATACTTGCGCCATCTTGCAAACAAACTCGAGAGTTGAGAGCTTTCAAGCACATTCTTAAACAATCGGGCTTTCATAGCGGCAAGTTTTCTGTGGGTCGCTCGAGTCACCACCATTTTCAATGCATCCACTGCTTGGTGGTATCGACGGAAACTGTAAAAGCCGCTAGCAACACACCTGTGTCTAATTTTGATTTCAGCATACGCTCTCCATCCAGTGAAAGCACGAGTAGTAGTCTGCTCATCCGACTTGAGCGATAGTGTTGACATAATTGTCATTAGTTTTCGATGCTGTTGACTCCACACGCGCCAAGCTCGAAAGCAAGAGCACATTAGCAGCACCTGCAGACGTTCTGTGTTGATCAACATTTGCTGTCGAAGTGCACGGATATGCTGAGCTCTGAGTTTCCATTCAACGATTACTTTTCGCAGAATATTGGTATGATAGAATGCGTCTGACATCGTTGTCCGCACGCTCTTCACTCGACTGTGTAGCGTATATGTCTTCCATTCACCCAAAACAGTTCTCAGAACTCGAACGCAACACTTGCGGTAATTTGATGTAATCAATTTTCTTCTCGATATTTTGGTGGCGACAAACAGCTTCCATGCGCCTACGGCAGATCGAGATACAGTAGTCGCGCGAAACTCATTCGCTCGAGCTCGCAATTCCCTCTTAGCTTGGCAGCATTGCACTCCGAGACGCCAACGTAGAAATGTCCTTTTGCTTGCCTGCTTGACATACAGTTCCCCAACCACTCTTTGCTGCCTTTCTGTAATGTGAGCCACTCGCCATGATTCAAAGATTCGTCGGCAAGTAGTCTTGTGCCAATGCTCAATCGCTAAAAGACCATTCTGCCGGACTCGACGGGATTTGAATGCTTGACAGC
>JAASGX010000290.1:0-28162 GCA_023334415.1 Phytopythium chamaehyphon | reverse complement strand
TCGTCACAAAGTGTGCGGGTCACATTCCACGCGCAGTACAGCAAGACTGACGTCGTTAGCGACGGCAATCTCAGCCCTGCCACGATCCACGAAAACCGCGAGCACATTGATGAAGACGAGAACGGCGACGCCCCGTATGCCAACGCCAAGACGGCCAAGTTTCGACTTCAGGCACTCGCCGAGAGTGTTCGCACATTGCCTACCGCCGTGAGGAAGCGTCGACTGGGTCGCCAAGTCTTCGCCGACACGAACAGCATGGGGGAGGCCAAGAATACCAAGTGCATCTCGTGCACGCGCAGCCTTCACCTTCTTGCCCTGACGGTCAAAAAGCGCTGCCAGTTGTGCTCGTACAACGTTTGCGCCGGGTGCTGCTCGAGTGAGAAGGTCGAGACGTACAACGGACACTCCGCCAACATGATGATTTGTCGTCGCTGCCTCGAGTGCGTCGACCGGTGCGACTACACCCACATCCAGATTGGGCGAACGGAATCCGAATACATAATGGATGAAGAAGAACTCAACGAGCCACTACCACGCGTCGTCGAGGAGAAGCAACAGCAATCTGTTGACATTGACGAGCTCTCGGGACCAACCATCATCATGGAGCGAGGAAATAACGAGTTGTCGCCTCCAGTTCGAGCGCGACCTGCGGGTGCCGCTATTGTCGAGACTCTTCGCACGGAGCTTCAGTCTGAGGAGACCAAGGACGCTGCGATGACTGTCATTCACCATCTTCTTGCGACTAGCAGTGAGTTGGCTGGAGTTGACTCGAGCGAGGATGAGGAGGACGAGAAGCTGGCGGCACCAGTCTCCGATGTTGAGGTCGAAAAAAAAAACGCCGATTCCTCCATGACATCGGCCTCCCCGGGAAACGTGAGTGTAAGCAGCAGCACGACCAGCAGCTGCGTCTCGTCTGAAAGTGAAGGCTGGCAGCATCACGGATCACCCGACGAGTGCGTGTCTGCTGTCGAAGCGTACTTTCGCCGTCGGGATCACGAGTTGGCACTTGGTACATGCGAGCTGGCAAACGCAAGCCGCCGCATCTATCCTATCGACATTGATGCAGAAGGGGAGAAACCTGTGGCGCCGATCCCGTTGAACGAAGATGAGCGCATGCGCGCAATTGATCAGCTTCAGCTAATGGATCTACGAGCACCGATGCACGAGCTGGACATCATTTGCGATTTCCTGAACCTCGAGATCGGGCTAGCCGTGACTATGATCACGATTGTTGGTGCCGAATACCAGCTTGTGCTCGCGTGCACCATGAAGGCTCTTGTGATGGCTAATTTGCCGCGCGAGCACACCTTCTGCCAGCACTTGCTCATGGACAACAAGCCGTTCGTGATCAACAACCCCGAAGCCGACGTTCGGTTCTACAACATGAATCCGATCACGCAGAACGGCGTCAAGTTTTACTGCGGCATCCCCATTACAAGCGACGACGGGCTTGTTGTTGGATCGATCTGCTGTCTGCACATGGAACCGATGCAGCTCACGCGCTCTCAGTTCGGGACGCTCACTAAGTTTGGTCGCATTGCGTCTCGCATCATCATGGCCCAAGCCAAGCGGCAGATCAGCGAGGTATCTGCTGAGGTTGAGCGGCCAATTGACATTGAGCCGAAGGAGGAACAGATCGTGGGCGAATTTGGGGCTGCGACTAGGCAAATGCTAGCTCACCCGCCGCAGGAAGCCCCAGCAGCATCCGCTTGAGTCGCAGTTAGTAGGATATTCACGCGCAGTATAAGCTGAATTCATAGTTCGGCAAGCAGAATTCAGTCCTTGACAAATGTGGTCTGCTTGGTTAGGCACGCAAACATCACTCACACGTAGCCGATTCACAGTGTCAGGACGCCTGTACTACACTTCAACCATGTGTGCACCTGCACCGCACGGAACAGTGCAGCAACATGCACTACGGGCCTCTGCACTGTTTCTAGCGAGGCGTTCGTAGTTCAGCCAACGAAACGAACGAGCCCAACACTGGCTGAGCACACAGCATAGTGGAAACAAGCAAAAAAATTTCGCTTGGTCAGCACAATTTCCAATTTTCCAGGCGAGTGCGTCTGCTATCGAGAGCTACTTTCAAGTACCGACAGTTGGAAAGCTCCCGTTGCTACGCTCCCTGTTGTCATGGCGGAAAAAGAGGCGCCATCAACTCTCGCGTATGTGGAAGTTAAGACACCGCGAGCTGATGATGTTGTGAAGGATGATCTCGGTATCAACGAAGCGAGAGATTTGGACCATGACACGCGTAAAATGATCAAAACAAGCCAAGGTACCTCAAAAAACATTAAATTCCGCGAGCTCTATCGCTTCGCGACTGCGTTTGACAAGCTTTTAATCTTTGTCGGAGCACTGATGGCTGCTGTCAACGGCGCGATGTATCCTCTCATGGCACTGGTTTTCGGTGACGTTCTGTTGGGATTCACAACGATTCCCATTGACATGTCACTCGTTGAAAACGCAACGATCAAATTTGCCTGCATCGCCGTTGGCATGTTCATCTCCGACTACGGTTCGTACGTTTCGCTCTACGTCAGCGCAGAGCGACAAATGAAGGAGTTGCGAAGCCGTGCGCTGCGTCATATGCTGTACTTGGACATCGGTTGGTATGACAGTCACGACGCTCAGCAGCTCTCGAGCCGAATCACAGGAGACACGATCAAGATCAAGGACGGCATGGGCCAAAAGTTTGGCGACGCTTTCCGGTTTCTATCTCAGTTCGTTGTTGGTCTTGCAGTCGCTCTTTCGAGATGTTGGGACATCACCTTGATTATGGCTGTTGCTACGCCTCTCCTGACGTATTCTCTCGCCTGGCTTATGAAGACCCTGCAGCAAAAGGCAGAGTGGTCGCAAAAGATGTACGCTGAGACTGGGGCTATCGCAGAAGAAACCCTAGGCTCATTTCGCACGGTTGCATCACTCAACGCTGAAAAGCATGCAATCGCCAAATTCAAAACGAAGACCCTCGAGGTTGAGACTGAGAACATTTCGCTTCACAAATTGACGTCATTGGTGCTCGCAATGTTCATGGCCAGCGGCTGGGTCATGTATGCCGTCGGCCTTTGGTATGGTGGCTGGAAGGTTTCGCAAGGAAACGCTGACCCTGCTGAGGTTTTCTCTGCTTTCTTCGCGGTAATGATGGCGACCGGATCATTTGGACAGATCTCGCCATCTTTGACAGCGGTTTCTCAGGCATCAGGAGCGGCACAAGAAATTTTCAAGATTCTTGATACGCCCTCCTCAATTGATGCATCCAAGGACGAGGGTATTGTGCCTGCCTCGTGTGTCGGTAGGATCGAGGTGAGCAACGTCAATTTTATCTACCCGAGTCGACCCGATGTGCCGATCCTGCAAAACTACTGCATCACTATCGAGAGTGGGCAAACCGTGGCGTTTGTTGGATCCAGCGGCAGCGGGAAGAGCACGCTTGTCGGTCTACTTGAACTATTCTACGAGCCTACCGGCGGCAGCATCTTGCTTGATGGCCGTGACATCAAGACGCTCAACCTTCGGTGGCTTCGATCGCAGATTGGACTAGTTTCCCAGGAGCCCGTACTTTTCGCCACTACTATCTTTGAGAATATCGCATTTGGAGGCGAAAATGTGACCAGAGATCAGGCTATTGAGGCTGCCAAGCTCGCGAACGCACACAACTTTATTATGTCGTTGCCAGAGCAGTATGACACGCTTGTGGGTGAGAAAGGCATGTCGCTCTCAGGAGGTCAGAAGCAGCGAGTCGCGATTGCTCGGGCAGTTGTCCGGAACCCCAAGATTCTTGTACTCGATGAAGCGACAAGCGCGCTGGACAACGAGAGCGAGAAGGTGGTGCAAGCTGCACTCAATGACCTGATGACAAAGACCAAAACAACTACGTTAGTGATTGCGCACCGTCTTAGCACAATCCGAGGCGCGGACAAGATAGTCGTGGTGAAGGAAGGGCGTATTATCGAAAGCGGAACACACGACAAACTACTTGCTATCGAGTCGGGGCATTACCGATCCATGTACACAATTCAACAACGTCATATGTCAGCTGAAGTTAACGACTCCGGAACCAGTGCCGTTGAGGTATTGCAGTTACAGCGGCACTCAAGCACCTGCGCTTCAGACACTGAGATTTCAACTAGTGAGGTCGAAAACAATGCTCTTACCTTCGACAAGTTTGGCCTCACCACCCTCTTGCGACTCAGCCGACCGGAAAACAAGGTTCTCGTCATTGGCGTAATTGGAACAGCTCTCGGAGCGTTCACTACGCCGATATCGGGACTGATGCTCGGTGCTGTAATTGCGAGCATAACCACCAAGTTCGGGAACTACGAGAAAACACAAGATCATTCGTACCTTCACAGCCTCTACAACGAAGTACAGCAGTACAGCATCGCTTACTTTGTGGGTTCTGTGGTCCTCGTGACCTGTTTGTACATCCAGAATTTCTGCTTCAAGTACATCGAGGAGAAGCTTGCGAGTCGGCTACGCAACATGAACTTTGAGGGCTTATGCCGCCAAAATATCGGCTTCTTTGATGAAAAGTCCAATGGAACTGGCGCGCTCACAGCTGATCTGGCGACGAATGCGACCAAAGTGGCGCTGCTTTCAGGGGATTCCCAGGCGCGCGTATTCCAGGCAATTTTCACTCTAGGGTCTACCATCGTCTTGGCGTTCATTCTCGGCAGCTGGGTTCTTACCCTCATTATGCTTTCGGTAGCTCCTCTGCTTGTTGCTGGGGAGGTCGCACGCATGAAGCAGGCGCAAGGCAGTGGAGCAATTTCCGACGATCTTAGTGTTCCGGGTGCGCATGCATCCGAGGTTTTGAGCAACATTCGTACTATCACATCGCTTGGCATCGAATCCAAGTCGGCCAATACCTTCGACACGTTGTTACTCGAGCCCATGGAAAAGGGAAGCAAGGAGGCCCAGCTCAACGGTTTTACACTCGGCTTTAGCGGATCCATCCTGGTCGCAACACAAGCAATCACCTTTTGGTACGGCGGAAAGCTGATCAACAATGGCTCCATTAGCTTCACTGAATTGATGCGCACAATGATGACTGTCCTGATGGCAGTTCAGTTCTCAAGTAGCGCGACTACGTACTTTAGCGATGCACCGAAGGCTTTCAAGGCTGGGGCTGCAATTCTGGCGATTCACAACCGCAAACCACCGATCAACTCGTTTGACGAAGGCGGTGTTCGACCTAGCGCAGTCATAGGGGAACTCAAGTTCAGCAACATATCATTCCGCTACCCAAGTCGGCCAGAGATTGACGTTCTCAAGGGCTTCAACTTGACTGTCGAGGCTGGCCAGACCGTTGCGTTCTGCGGTCCGAGTGGTGGTGGCAAGAGCACTGTTATTTCACTTGTTGAGCGATTCTATGACCCAGTCCGCGGTGAGGTCTTGCTAGACGGCTGCAATCTCAAGGATCTCAACTTGAAGTGGCTTCGCAGTCAGATTGGTTTGGTCGGGCAAGAGCCGACTCTGTTCATCGGCACGATTGCGGAGAACATCGCGTTTGGTCTTGAGCCAAAGCCAAGCCAGGAGAAGATCGAAGCTGCTGCCGTTATGGCGAACGCACACAACTTTATCACGCAGTTCCCGGACGGATACGGGACGCAGGTGGGTATGAAGGGTGAGCAGCTGTCTGGTGGCCAGAAGCAGCGAATCGCCATCGCTCGCGCGATCCTCAAGGACCCCAATATCTTACTGCTGGACGAAGCTACGAGCGCACTGGACACGGAGAGCGAAAAGGTTGTGCAGGAGGCGCTGGACCAAGTTGTGGCTCTCAGGAAGCGGACGACTATTGCCATCGCGCACCGACTGTCGACGATCCGCCGCGCTGATGTGATCTGCGTCGTGAAAGGCGGCGTTGTGGCGGAGCAAGGTTCTCACCAGGAGCTCATGGGGCTCGGCGGTATCTACAGAGACTTGGTTGAGGAGTCAGCCTGAAGGTAGTCAGCCGCATTACATTTCTAGTGTAATGTCGTAGATGCTTATCTTCGACAAGTTCAGTTGAACTTGATGCCAGTCACGCTTCTCTTGACTTCGCGTCAAAGCAGCCAGCATAGTTTCATGGTTTTACGCGCTCACCAATCGTGTGCACTGCTCTCAGTTGCATTGATCAGCACTCGTGTGGACAGCATCTTCCAAGTCAAGAAGGGGGGGGCTTCGAACTCGACAAACACTTCAAGTTGAAGTGACCACACAGAATGAATGTACTTCAACATCAATTCGTTACAGCAGATCTCCGCAAGCTCAATTCGGACGTTTCGATATAAATGAAAAGGGTAAAAGCCTGGCGAGCGCCTCGCCGACATGCAGCACATGCACCGCTCGCGGCGCCCGGCGCCTCACACGGCGACTGCGAGCTCCGGCCGCTCGGCGCGTAGCTCGATGGCGCGGCTCGAGGCCTGCGCCAGCAGCTCGGCGGTCTTGGCCAGGTGCACGTCGAGTCTCTGGCGGCCCACGGGAGCGGACGAGCCCCACGAGCGCAGCGTGAGGCTGTGCTTGCGCTTGAGCAGCCCGCCGAGCCACTTGGACGACTGCGCGCGCTTGGGCTTCTTGACGCGCACCACGGGCGCCGACGTCGGCGGCCGGGTGACCGGCGCGGCGTCCGGTGACGTCGAGGGCAGAGGGGCCGAGTTGGGCCGGCGCGCGCTGCGGTTGACGGCCAGCGCCACGATCGGCGCCGCCAGTGGCTCAGCTGGCGTTGCGGCTGTGCCTTGGATCGCTGGCGGGGGCGGGGCGACCCCGCGGGCCTCGGCCGGCGGCGGGGTGGAGGCCACCTCGCCCTGCTCGAAGTGCAGCACGTCGCAGACGACGCAAACGATCTGCGGGCGCGCGCGGTTGAAGGTGGGCAGCGGTCGGCGCGTGGCGGCCACGCAGGCCAGGCAGCAGCTGGAGCGGCACAGGCGGCAGTGGTGTCGGCGCCGCGCGACCGTGAAGGCCCTGGCGCACGCGTGGCAGTGGCGCTTCTTGGCAAACTTGGGCGGTCCCGGAGGGCCGCGGCGGTTTGAGCGGCGGGAGGCGCGCAGCTGGCGCTCCGCCCTGCGCGCCTCGCGCTTGCGGGCCTTGCGCTCCTTCTTCTCGTCCCTCCGCGCGCGCTTCTCGGCCGCGCGCATGCGGTCGCCGGCCTTGCGCGCCTGCTTCTCGAGCGCCGCGAGCTCCTTCTCGGCGCGCCTGGCGAGCTCTCGCGCCTCCTTCTGCGCGTGCTTCTCGCGGCGGCGGCCGTCCTTCTCTGCCTGCTGGCGCAGCTGGCGCTGGCGCTTCTCGGCGGCCCTGCGCTCGCCCTCGGCGGCCTTCTCGGCGGCCTTCCGCTCGCCGGCCGCCGCCTTCTGCCGCTTCTCGGCCGCCTTCTGCTGCTGCTTCGCCGCCTTCTGCTGCGCTTTGGCCTCCCGCGCCGCCGCCTTCTCCAGCGCGCGCAGCTGCCGCTCCTCGTCCGTCTTGGCGCGCAGGCTCAGCCCCATGATCGCTATACAACGAGGCGGAAAAGGAGGCGGAAGGGCGACGTGCGCGCGGCCGGGCGAGTTGGAGAGTGAGCGGCGGTCGCCGAGAGCGGGGAAACGGACGGCTGCGAGGCAATGTACGGTGCGCGAGGCCCTTTCCCAGATCTTGCACAGCGCGCCTACGGTACCCGGCGGAAGATTGACGGACGCACGCACTCTCTGGTCCACTTCAACACGAGCGAGTGCGGCGGGGTATGCAGTGATGAAGGCTTTTTGATACTGTGAGGTTACCACAGACAACCAGGATGAAGTGCCCATCGGATCGAGTATAGCAGGTTGTCCTGAGAACGCGACCCTGTCAGCAACTCAGACCGGATCTACTCGACCAGTACGACTATAGTGAAATGTACAGTTCAATTGTTTTGACACTTTATGCAAGTACACCACAGCCAGATGCTGGTCATGGTCCTATAGTCACAGGGATGGTTTCAGCGCTGCTGAGTGAATCCTGCACTGACTGCCGAGCGAGAGGGGTGGCGGCAATGTTCCCCCCTAGTGCACAGACCATCGATGCTGGGCGCCGCAGTGACTAGAGTTGGCTCTGTGAGTACCGCCAACCAGCGATGCGCCTCCAGCGAGGCGAGCACGTCGGCCACGCACTCCGAGGCCAAATTTTGCTGTCGTCTCCTGCCTGCCGAATTCATGCCGTCCACCCGATGCTCGAGTCGTTTTGTTAGCTCCCGCGGCGGACGGGGCGGAAATCTACAGTGCCAGCTGGGATCTGCTGCGGTCGGAGGCCTCCCAGCCGCCCATTGCGGATCTTTCGAAACGCGAATCTACGGTACACTGCAACGATGCTCCATTTCGATTCGGCAGAGACCTGAGCTGGGGCGAGGCAGAGACCTGAGCAGACTGTAGTCTACGGTAATTCATGTAATACTAGTAACTTACATGCTTAGCAGTTGATAGTATCACGAGAGTGAGATCTCAGGCGGCAAGTGGCCAGCCAACGGCTTGCGAGCCAACCGACCGCCCGCTGCGGGGTCCGCTGGCCGATCGGCTCGGTTTCAACGCGAAACCACACCGAAGCGACGATTGGTTTGAATCAAATGGAGCTCCTGCTGCGATTTGCATGGGTTTCTGGGGTGTGCTCAACGCGCTTGAAGGAGATTCGAGCTTAGCTTAGTGATTTCACATCAATCACCCGAAGACTCGTGGACCTGGTAGGTAGCAAAAGCTTTTGCAAATGCAGCAAGTCTTGGTGGCTGAAGTGCAGATTGCGCCGAGCATATAGGGACAAGGGGCGGGTGGACTCCGATGTCATCGGAGTCCGATAAGTTATCGGACTATCGGCGACAACGCAGGAAGCTTTCCACCGCTGGGCGATACTGGTAGTCGCTAAAAGTTACGCGCCCTGTTCGTGCTGGAGCAATAAAGTGCAGCTCCACGATGGAGACGACCACCGCGTTGCACTGCACGCCCGACAATCTTGTCGTTGCACTCGTCCCGCTGCAGCTTCTGCGCCGCGTTCAGACTCCTCATCGCGTAGAAATTGCGGCCGCCTGAACTGCCCTTGCCGTTCTGTTGCGAGCTCTCCGGTCGTCGCACTAGCTCGGTGATCGAGTCCTCTGTCCGCTCGCCCGCCGGCCGCACGCTCATATTGCAAGCACCGTGGACTTGTGGTGCAGGTCCATGAGCCAGTCCTCGAGCAGCCACGTGGCGTCGCGCAAGAACGGCAGCAGCAGGCCACACAAGCCCTTGAGCGGCAGCAGCTGCGCAGTCCACCCTCATGATTAGCAAGATGGCGACTTGGAGAATCTATGGCAACTACAGCTAGGTATCCTTGAATTCGATGGTAGGGGTCGTGGCTAGGGCCACGAGATCTTGCTTCCATTGCCGATGTGGTGTCTCCGCATCCCTCTTCGCCGACCTCAAAGACTCAGACACTCGGACGACTTGGCTCGACACACGATGCCGACCACGCCGGCGCGCACAACCGCAAAAGCAAATTGCGACTGCGATTGCTCCATTGCTCGACAGCTCGATTGCTTTGCTGGAACGGGAGCGAGAGCCGAGAGCATGGCGCTGTTGTCCCCGCTTGCAGTTCGATTGGATCCCATGCAGAACTGGTGGTAATGTTGACGCTGGCATCGACCTCGAGCAGGCTGATACGCTATTGCTTTGTCACGATGGCGGCTCATGGTGGCCTTTCCTTGCTGATGCATCATCAGTGATGCTGGTGATGACAACACTGCTGCGCGGTGTCGTCGAAATTGAACGCGAGAAGCTCCTGTGGGCCAGCGGACGGCGCAGCTCTTGTCCTTGCTCCTGCCACCGCTCTTGCTCTTCAGGGAGTGCTCGCCCTTCGAGTTGCTTAAGACAAGACTCGATGACGTACACATAGCAGCGAGCCATGACGGGCAACTACTAGAGAACCGAACAGAACCAGAGCCGATGAGGCAGGCGGCAGGCGAACCAAGTCAGTCCGCCACGCGGTCCCGCGTGCTGCTAGTTCGGGGAAATCCGGAATTCCACCGCGAGCAGCAAGCACGCTTCGAGTCGATGGACTTGGCTGGCACACGTACACACCCACTCTCATCAACGAGAGCTGCTACCTGGCGCTCTCCTTCTTTACTGGCGCTGTGCGGAGCATGGCGGCCGACGGCCTTTCTCCTGGTTGCCTTTCTGGCGACCGCCAGTGAAATGCAACGAGACCTCTTAGCTCTGTTCTAGGAAGGCCATTCTGCAAAACGCCACTAGGACCGAGCTGCTGAGGAATTCTCTACTAATTGGACTTCAGGAAATGACTGGACGTCGATCATTCAATTGGCCGGAGGACGCGCCCCCATATCGTCTTGGCCACCACGCCGCAGAGCGCTATCGCCACTTCCGGCAATGTGTCGAGTCACTTAATCGAGACGGAATGAGCAACGAGCTCTTCGGCCTGTTACTTAGTGTCGAGAGCATTTGCGACGAGATCCGAGCATATGAGAAAGAACCGTCGCTGCTGGTTCGACTTTCACAGACTAGGTACGTTGTGCATCAAGTCAAGCGGCTTCATGCCCTCATGGATGCAGCAGCGTCCATGATGAGCGTACAAGAATCACCAAAGTTGAGTCTATGGGAAGGCGAGCTTGCTAGTGAGAGAAAATGCCGAATGGACAACTGCAGAGGGGACGAAGAGCAGGCAGGAAACGCTATTAGCGCCTTGCTGCATTGCTCACGCAAAGAGATCTCACAGATGCTGTGATAGCATCGGGCGAGGTTACTTCAATAGCGGAGACGAAGAACAGCAGCGACTCACCGCGTACTCAATTTTCAAACTAGCCACTGGAAAAGGTATTGTCGACAAGTTTCTGGCCGCGAACGCCATTCGACTGCTCATAAAGCTGATCAAGGCTGGAAGCGATGAGCGCCAAACGTGGGCACTCAACGCTCTCGCCAACATCTCGGGCTTTGCAGATATCACTGATACTTTGACGCAACTTCACGGTGCGCATACTTTAGCAAAGCTTGTTCAAGCCGGCAACGACGAGCAGAAGGAATTGGCAACATATTTGCTGGTCAAGATTTCTATGAATGGAGATGGAATTGCCTTGCCACCTGAAGCCATACAGCCAGCCGTGGCGGTGATCTTAGAGAAAACGAATTCGATGAGTGTGAAAGCAGTGGTGATTCGGTAGATTCTATAATGTCGGACAATGAGATAGCAAGTCTTGAGCATCAGAGAGGCGATGATGGTGTTGGGCATGCCGAGCAGCGACCATCTCCACTCTCAAGTGACGATTCAAGCCGTTCTGCTGAAGCAAAAGAGGGGCAAGTATCTGCAGCCGAAGCCGATAATTTTGCAAAAGCCAGCCCGTGGGTTTTGGACTCGAGCAATGAAGATCCGTCTCCGCCAATCGACGAAGTCATCGTTGCCCACCTACCCGCTCCATTTCCAAGCCATCCAAGACGTGTGCATGCTGTCGATGTTAATGATAGTAGACCCCGAGGCTGCCGGCGCTTCTTCCAGCGGGCCTCAGAGCGGCTCCGAGCCTCGCACGACTCCCGATGCTGTGCATTCATGTAGACAGCTCTAAAACAATTACGTAAAAAATGCAGTCGTTCTCCCCTCCACTCCCGTTGAAGCTCGCAGCGAGAAGGTGCAGGCAGGCCGCATGGAGCGCGAGCCCGTGGACGCTGCGCTGGCGCGGGCGGCCGCACGGCTGGGCGCCCGCTCTGCCTCGGGTCGCGCGCGCGAGGCGCAGGCTCTGCTGTCGCTGGTGTCGCAGCTGGCGCGTTCGCTGTCGCCCGAGGCGTTCGCCAAGGCGCTGGGTGCGCTGACGCCGCAGCTGTTCGCGCGGCTGCAGGCGGCGAGCGAGGCCGAGCAGCTGGGCGCGCTGGCGGCCATCGCGCTGCTCGTGGACGTGGCCTCGGAGGAGCAGGTCATCCGCTTCGCCAACTACCTGCGCCACTTCCTGGCGCAGCCGGGCGTCTCTCGCGCGGCGCTGCTGGCGGCCAGCGACGCGCTCGGGCGGCTCGCGTCGCTCTCGGGCGCGGCCGGAAACGCCAACGCGGCCCCCAGCGGCGGAGCGGCGGCCAGCGGCGGCGTCAGCGGCACGCTCGTGGCCGCGTTCGTGGACTTCGAGGTCAAGCGCGCGTTCGAGTGGCTGCAGGGCGAGCGCCAGGACGCCGTCTTCAGCCAGCGGCGGCTCGCGGCCTGCTTCGTGCTGCGCGCGCTCGCGCAGGCCGCGCCCACGCTCTTCCACGTCAACCTCACGACCTTCTTCCAGTCCATCTGGGGCGCCGTGCGAGACCCCAGGGAGGACATCCGCCAGGCCGCCACGCACGCGCTCTCGGCCTGCCTCCAGCTCATCACGCAGCGACAGACGCGCCACAGAGTCCAGTGGTACTGCAAGGTCTACGACCACGCATTCGAGGGCCTGCGACCGGCCACGGCGCGGCTCGCGACCTCCTCCGGCGCCGCGGGGACATCCAACAGCCTGCTATCGGCGCCCTCGCCCTCGGCGCCCACGCCCGTGCTGTCTGCCACGGCTCCGGCCACGCTCTCGTGGGAGTGCGTCCACGGGTCGCTGCTCGTCGTCGGAGAGCTGCTGCAGCACACGGGGAGGTTCATGGTGCCTCGCTTCCGCGAAGTCTGCGACACGGTGCTCATCTACAAAGACGCCAAGGACCCGCTCGTTGCGAGGGCCGTGACGGCATTGCTGCCGCAGCTCGCCGCCTTCTGCTCGGATGCGTTTGTCCAGCACTATCTAGATGTTGCGGTGGCGCATTTGATCAAGAAAATCGCCAACTACTCGGCACGGGCGGAGCGCTGCCTTGGTTTCGTGGCTGTTGGGGAGCTGGCGGTTGCGATCGGCGACCGGATCCTGCCACACCTGGAGCCAATCATCAAACTTGTGCGCGAGGCACTCCCGACGCATCACCAACAGCAGCACGGCGCGCAATCCAATCGCAAGAAGAACAAGTCTCGAAACAAACTCTTTTGCGTCGAGACGCTGACGTGTGTAGCCAACCTCTCGCGTGCTCTTGGCAGCAAGTTTGAGCCGTATCTGTTCGAGGAGGACCAACTGCTGGAGATCATGATGATCGGCGGACTTACAGACGAACTTATCGACGCGCTGACAGAGGTTGTCGCGAGCGTTCCAGCCGCGCTGCCGTACGTTCAGGAGCGGCTTCTGAACGAAATTTCGATCATTCTGCGCGGAGTGCCTTTTTCGCATGGTGGTACGTACTTCGCGGTCGATGAAGAGCAGCCACGACGACCTGAGCACCGAAATGGGTCGAGTGACATGATGTCAGAAACGTCGACGTCGTCTGTTACAAGTGAGAGACCACAGGCTCCGCCAACAACTCCTCGACGGCAATCGACTATGCAGGCACTGCTATCTTCAATGACGCGAGGATCATTTGCTGCGTTTGGCGGCGCATCTTTTTCCAGTGTCACCGCCTCTGCGGGTGCAGGAACGACAGATGATGAAAACCTATCGGGTTCGTATAGCTCGCATCGAGGTACAGGTGCGGCGTCGTCTCCAGGCGGCCTCATGCAGCCACTACCTCCTCCATCACACTCAAGCCTGGTTCTAAAGGGTGACACAACGGAAGAGATCAGCACCATCCTGCTCTCATTGCGCACACTCAGCTGCTTCGATTTTAGCGGGAGCTTTTGCCTGCTTCCATTCGTGCGAAACTGTGTTGCATTGTACTTGACAAATGCAGACCCTCACGTTCGGAAGCAAGCGGTAGTTACCTGCAGCAAGTTGTTGCTTCCTCCACGGCAAGCGTCTTCATTTCACATGCTTGGCGAACGATCGCTGTCAATGCCGTCACCAGGGTCATCTTCGGCGACTATCACGGGAGGCTCGAGTTTTTCGCTGGAGTCATTCAACCCATCGTGGCAGCAGCTTTCAAAGCGAGGCCCAAGTGGAAAAGTGATCGATCAAGTGCTCGAGCAGCTGTTAGTTGTTGGCAGCTCCGATATGGATATGGAAGTACGCAAGAGCGTCGTCGACTCCCTTGATGACCGTTACGATGAGTTGATGAGCCAAGAATCGCATCTTGCGAGAGTGTTCGTGTTTCTCAATGACGAGACAGCGATTATTCGCGAGCGTGCGATGCTATTACTTGAGCGCCTCGCACCGAAAAACCCAGCGTTCATCATGCCTTCTTTGCGGCGGGTGCTCATCCAATTGATTACCGAGTTGAAGCACACGTCAGACGCGCGCATGCGTGAGGAAAGCACTCGGCTGCTTGGCATGCTGATTCGCGGCGCACAGCATCTCGCAGACCCATATATTGTGCGCATTCTGGAGGTACTGTTGCCTACGCTGGTTCATGGAAACGCTTCTCTGGCAAGTGCAGTGCTCGTGACGCTCGGCGAGGTAGCAATTGTGTCACAGGCTCAAATCGGCGGCTACAAGCAGTACCTCTTCCCACTCATCATTCACACGCTACAGGATCACTCATCAATCGAGAAACGGCAAGTTGCGCTGCAGACACTTGGCCAACTCGCGGGCAGTACAGGGTGCGTCGTTCGACCCTACTTGGCTTCGCCCAAACTGTTAGAGATGCTGCTTGGTCTACTTCAGCATAGTACGGCTACCCCGTGGACTCTTCGACGTGAAGCGATGAAGACTATTGGCATTCTTGGTGCCCTAGATCCTTACAAGTACCGTCTTTGTGTCACTCGTGCCTCGATGCGCCAGGCAAATGAGACTCTTGGCTTGTCGAAGCGCGATGAAACAGATCGCAGCAGTGAGGCGAGGAGAAAGGGGGCAACTACAAACCCGGCCAAAAGCTTATCTTCGTCAGGCGTAGAACCCGCGCCCCCGAAGCTTAATGTCGACTTCAAGGCGCTGGGACTGAATATTGACTTAGACAGCTTCGATAATGAGTTTACTGGGGAGATTTTGGACGAGAAGCAGCAAATTGAGCTTCAGCTGTTTACCGCGGCGCCTATCGGCACACGCCGACCGGATAGCAAAGCTGGACCGGGAGAAGATGATGCTTCGGGAAATGCATCTGGGCGTGCTGGATCGGCTTCGGCGGGGATGTCGGCGGGCTCAAGGCCAGGATCAGCCTCAGCTGTTGCATCATCCATTGCTCGGAGGGCGCTCGACGGACTAGTGATCGATGACGCGATTGATTTGGACAGTGTGTTGATTGACAGCGAGTTAGAACTGGACCCGACCGAGCTTTCACCGTCGTCCGAATCTTACTTCCCGACGGTCGCGATTCATGCGCTCCTTCGTATCTTGAAGGAGCCGTCGCTGAGCATGCACTATCATGGTGTGATTCAGGCTGTCATGTTCATCTTCCGGAGCCTGTCGACGCAGTGCGTGCCTTTCCTCAAGTACATCATCCCACCGTTTTTACGAGTTTTGGCACGATGTGAACCACGACTACGGGAATCTTTGTTCCTCCAGCTGACGAATCTGATATCCATTGTGCACTCTCACATGAAGCCTTTCTTCCCGCCGATCATGGTGCTCGCGTTACGCTTTTGGCGATTTCATTTACCCCAGATTGTTCGCCTCATGGAAAAGATTTCTCAAGCAGCGCCTCATGAATTCCGCACAGAGTACTTTCCAAAATTGTTACCGAAGCTGCTCGAAGTTCTCCAGCCGCACCATGAGTTGTTTAACTTGAAGAGCGTGTCTATGGGTGAAAGCGTGATCGCTGATCGAGCCACAAGCGCCGGGGTCACTGCTGGAACAGCTGCTAATGGCTCAGGACCCCTTTTGTCGAAAGATGGCGCTATCCCTGGTGTTGCATTGTCTCGAAGTCGAAGTGAAGCGTCAATTGGTGGTGGTGATGGGATGTATCTCTACGGCTATGATTTGAGCGCAGATGGACTGAAGAAGGGGTCAGGTGCTGCCAATGGTGGTGCAGGCGGCAGCTCTAGTGTTATTAGCGCGATCCAAGTGCAGGTCGTTCAGGCGTTGATTATCTTTGGGGATGCTATCAACGATTACGTGTATTTAGTCATCCCAGCACTTGTTCGCTTGATGGAAAGTCTCGATACCCCATTGGACGTCAAGATCGTGGCAATCTACTGCATTGCCCGCATTAGTTTGGTCGCCAAGTTTGAACAGTATGCTGGACCTCGTATTCTTCAGCCGCTAGGTCGCGTCGTGTCCCAAGTGTCAGCCAAGGGCTTGTTTTCGTTCGGATCAAATTCAAGCTCGACTTCTGGTGGTGGGGGTTCCTCTGGGAGTAGTGGCCCTACATCCATTGCTGCATCAAAAGCGGATGCAAGCCGGTTTTCAGATGTGATGTTGTATACGCTTGCTGCAATGGTGTTTCAGATGCAAGCGGATGTGCTGAGCTTTGATCCCTTGTTGCGCAAAATCATATCATCGTTGCCAATCCACGACGCCAGCACCAATGAGCGCGTGCAGGTGTTATCTCAAGCAATTGAGTCACTCCGGTTCGGAGACATGGCGTCCCGATCGTCGCTGGTTGACCACCCGGCCTTCGCAAACAACCCCAATCTGCGAAAACTTGCGTCCGACATTGATGCTGCAGCCGCGGTTGGCCCCGGATCAGGAGCAGCAGCACCTCCTTCAACTGGTATGCGACTTCATGTAAACCAGCAAAATCTTCGCCGCGCGTGGGAGGCATCGCAGCGGAGCACTAAAGAGGATTGGATTGAGTGGATGCGTCGTTTTTCGATCGAGCTACTTCGCGAATCACCGTCTGCAGCACTCCGCTCGTGCTGCTCGCTCGCACAGGCGTACAGGCCGCTTGCGCGCACGCTGTTCAACCCAGCATTCGTGTCTTGCTGGAACGAGTTGTACGAGCAATATCAAGACTACCTCGTGCGTGCTCTGGAAACAGCGTTCCAAAGTGATACAATTCCTGCCGAGATCCTCCAAACGCTATTGAACTTGGCAGAGTTCATGGAGCACGACGTCGAGGCTCTCCCGATCGACATCCGTGAGCTTGGTGAACTTGCACAAAAGTGCCATGCATATGCAAAGGCACTACACTACAAAGAACTGGAGTTCCACACCTCACCGAGTACATGTATCGAAGCGCTCATTTCAATCAACAACCAGCTAGAGCAACCCGAGGCAGCTGTCGGTATCCTAAAGTATGCTCAGGACCACCATGCCAGCGCCATCCATGTCAAGGAAACGTGGTTCGAGAAGCTTCAAGATTGGGAGGCTGCCCTTGCATTGTACAATCGGCGCCTTGAACGCGAAGAGCAGGCAGGCGGCTCAGCACCTTTGGAACTATACATCGGGAAGATGCGGTGTCTCGAGGCGCTGGGTCGTTGGGAGGAACTTGGTTCTATCGCTCATTTCGTGTGGCAACAACTTGCAGCAAGTCGTTCCTCTTCGACACGGCGTCCCGCGGCACTAAGTTCGCGAGCATTGTCCCGGCTTCATCACACTGACTCGAGTGGCTCTCTAAACGCCTCTTTCAATAGTGCCAACAATGGCAACACTGGCCCAGGTGTGCGTAGAATGAGCAGTTTTCCTGGGGTCTCTTCAAGCGGCTCCGCCCCTATGTCGAGCGGATCCTTATCCAGCATGCACCAAGCACCAGCAGAGGATCGAGAGGAGTCCGCCCGAAAACGTGTCGCAATGCTTGGCGCAAGAGCAAGCTGGAGTCTTTCGAAGTGGGACGACATGGCGATGTATGTGTCTGAGTACAGTGACGCGAGTGACGCATTGGGCGTATCTTCCCTGGCATCCTCTGCAACGCCCTCGTACAGCGCGATCTCCTCTTCATCATCGGTATCGGTGTTCCCGAATGCATCAACCGAGTCAGGTATCGAAGTGGCGCTGTACCGTGCAGTGCTTGCCGTTCACAGCGGCCGTTTTGATGACGCAATGACACTGATCGATGAAACGCGTCATGCACTTGACGCCAAACTTGGGGCGCTTGTTGGCGAGTCTTATAGCCGCGCATATGATAGTATGGTGACACTCCAGCAACTGAGTGAATTGGAGGAGATCGTGACATACAAGAAATTGCGTCAGCAGGTCACCAAGGTAGACGAGGCGACTCGATACAAGAGGCACATTGTGCAGATGTGGCACGATCGACTGAGCGGGTGTAAACGCGTTGTTGATGTCTGGCAGCAGCTTTTGGCGGTGCGATCGCTGATTTTGTCACCGTATGAGGACGTCGAAACGTGGCTCGAATTTGCAAGTCTGTGTCGGCAGTCGGGGAAGCTCGAGTTATCACTGAAGGTGTTCACGAACTCTCTTGCTATCCATGACGCATCATCCAATGGATCTGGCTCCAATGAAAAGTTGATGATGGGTGCGCAACAAGCTTCCATGTCATTTGGGTTTGGCGAGAAGGATCATAGTCGTGTCATGTTCGCGTACCTCAAGCATCAGTGGGCAGCAGGAAACAAGGAGAATGCACTCGTTGAGTTGCAGCATTTGGTTTCACGAATCTCAACGTATGCGCGCATCGGAACTGGATCTGGATCGTCATTTGGATCCGGTGGTGGTGGTTTTGGATCAGGCATTGGTGCGCAAGTGTCAGCAGCGACCCCAATGATGGGGTCAATAGCAGGAGACGCCTCAAGACCGAAGCGCGAAGAAGAAGCTTTGCTCGTCAAGTGCCACCTAAAGCTGGCGGAGTGGCATATGTCCTTTCATGATCAACACATCGACCGTGTCCCAGTTCCGACAGTGCTGGCATCTCTCAAGCTCTGCACGGACCTCGAGCCGCGCAGCTACAAGGCTTGGCACGCGTGGGCGCTAATGAACTTCCATGTCGTCGAGTATTACACCCGGCACAAAAACGCTCAGCAGACGCTTCCTTCTTCAGGCTCTGGATCCGGTATCGGAGCGTACATCGCTCCTGCCATTGAGGGCTTCTTCCGGTCAATTGCGCTGGGGCGGAGCCGTTGGGCTGCTAATGTTCAGCAAGATATCCTCCGGGTTCTGACACTCTGGTTCGGCCACGGCCACCGCGGTGACGTGCATGGAGCTCTCGAAAAGGGATTCCGCGCTGTGAGCATCGAGACGTGGCTCATCGTTATCCCGCAGCTGATCGCGCGTATTCACACACCGCATCAAAAGATCCAGACCCAACTTCATCGGTTGTTGGTCGCAATCGGTAAGCAGCATCCACATGCGCTAATTTATCCGCTCTCGGTCGCGTTGAAGTCAGCGGTTCCTGAGAGGCAGCGTGCTGCAGAAGCTATCATGACTACCATGCGCCAGAGCTATGTTGAGCTTGTGGACGAAGCGCTGCTGGTCAGCCGGGAACTCATTCGTGTTGCTATCCTGTGGCACGAATTATGGCATGAAGGCCTCGAAGAGGCATCTCGACTTTACTTTGGGGAGCATAATATTGACGGCATGGTTGCAGTACTCCGTCCCCTGCATGCGATGATGGAGAGTGGACCTGAAACGCTGCGAGAGGTGAGCTTCCAGCAGGCGTTTGGTCGTGATCTGAGGGAAGCATACGAATGGCTCCAGCGATTCCTGTCAAGTCACCGCCGCAACGAGAGCGATTTGAATCGTGCATGGGATCTGTATTATCACGTCTTCCGACGCATCAACAAGCAGCTACAGCAGATCACTAGCCTTGAGCTACAGTATGTCTCACCGAATCTTCTCCAGGCAAGAAATCTGCAGCTTGCTGTGCCAGGTACCTACCGTGCAGGCCACGCGCTCGTAACAATTGGACGCTTCCTACCGACAGTTATGGTGATTGCCTCCAAGCAGCGGCCACGCCGAATCGGAATTGTTGGATCGAACGGCCTCGAGTACATGTTCCTTCTAAAGGGTCACGAAGACCTTCGGCAGGATGAGCGCGTAACCCAGCTCTTCGGTCTTGTGAACGCGCTGCTCATTAACGACCGAACGACGTCGAAGAAAGACTTGCAGATCCACCGATACCCGGTCATCCCGCTATCAGACAATGCCGGTATCGTTGGCTGGGTGCCACACTGTGACACATTGCACCAACTCATTCGTGACTACCGCGAGGCCCGCAAGATTCTGCTCAACATTGAACATCGGTTGATGCTGCAGATGGCACCAGATTACGACGCGCTGACGCTGCTACAGAAAGTCGAGGTGTTCGAGTACGCACTTGAAAACACGGCTGGACAGGATTTGTACAAGGTGCTCTGGCTCAAATCAGAGAACTCCGAAGTGTGGCTCGACCGGCGAACGAATTACACCCGATCACTGGCAGTCATGTCGATGGTTGGATACATCCTGGGTCTTGGGGATCGCCACCCGTCGAACCTGATGCTACATCGATTTACGGGCACAATTGTGCATATTGACTTTGGTGACTGTTTCGAAGTGGCGATGAATCGCGACAAGTATCCGGAGAAGATCCCGTTCCGACTCACACGTATGCTGACGAATGCAATGGAAGTGAGCGGTATCGAAGGTAACTTCCGCTCTTCTTGTGAAAGTGTTATGCAAGTGCTGCGAGTGAACCGTCACAGTTTGATGGCAATGCTGGAGGCGTTTGTGCACGACCCGCTCATCTTTTGGCGTCTGCTGACACCTGCGACCAGTGTTGCGTCACCGAGTGCCGCAGGAAGCAGCGTGGCGTCATCTGTCGTGTCTTCCTCTATGGCTTCGTCGATGGCTTCCTCTTCGTCTTCCGTGGCAACGAACGCGTCGACTGTAGCTGCGCCAGATACTCAGCCAGTTGAATCCAATGTTCGCACTGGCGTCAGACGGAGCGAGAGCATTTCGATTCCAGAGCCTTCGCGTCCAGACGCATTGGTGATGGAAAGCGAGAGAGAGGCATTGCGGCAGCATCAAACAGAGAGCAAGGAGTCGGCTAAGGATGATACTGTCAGTGAAGAGGAGAAACAAACTGCAATCCCTGAAAATGGATACGCAGAGGTTGTCGAACCTTCTTCGGACGCGATAGAGGATTCAGATGAGGCAGAAGGCGATGAGAGTCGCCAAGAAGCCGAGCATAACAGCAGCGAGGATGAAGCAAAGGATGAAGCAGAGCATACAACAGAGGTACCAGTGTCGCGACCTCCACTTCCGTCCACGTCTTTCCGCCCAACGAGTTTGAGCCAGTCGATTCCGTTTAAGCGCAACATTCTGCCGCCTCCGCGGCGTACCGATGCAGCAGCAGACGTGAACGACGACGAAGATGGTGACAATGTGGTCGAGAAGATCGACTACTCGACTACCAAGCTGCATGTCGAAATGGCAGCAATGGCAGCAAGCGTTTCGAGTGTCGGACAGGCAAGTCTCAGCAGGCACTTCTCAGTCGAGGCTGCAGCAGCGCTGGCAGCTGCTAAAGAACCCCAGCCAGCAGCGGCTCAAGCTGCTCCTGCACCAAGTGACGCTCCATCTAACCGACCGCAGAAACCACCTGCCGCTGCTCGTCCGGCGGCTCAAGCAGAGAGCGGAGCTGGTACCGGTGGAGTTGTGCGAGCAAAGGCCCGTCGTGCCTCGATCTCGCAGTCGTCGGTGGCTCCTGGTACATCTTTCGTGCCTGTGACGGGTGCAGCACAGATGCCTCCACAAGCCCCGCCGCCGCCGTCATCTGCGGCCATTCCAGTCGCAGCGTCAACGGTTTCTGGTGCAAGTGGATTGCTCGATCTACCAGCCAACCGCAGCGTTCGCGAGCGAGAGTTGCTCAGCGTGGTTGGGCCGGAGGGAGCCGCAGTTCCTCGTGAGGCGCTGAACGAAAAGGCTGTGGCCGTCATTCGCCGCGTGCAGGCCAAGCTTTCGGGTAGAGATTTTGAAGGTCAGGACGGCGAGCCGCTTGATGTGGCAGCACAGGTGCAGCGACTCATCTCGCAAGCCACCTCCCACGAGAACCTGTGCCAGTGCTACATTGGTTGGTGTCCTTTCTGGTGAGCTTTAAGGCTGTAAGTATACGAAAAGTGGTATTGGAAAAACATTTGATCGCGTGAGCCTTCCAAGAATCAGCCAAACACAGCAGCATTCACAGAGAACTCCACCCTGTCATTCAAGGATATCTCCACCCGACCGCACTAGTTTTTCATGGCGTTCTTCGCGGTGCCCCTCGTGGTGAGTGCGTTCTCCTCTGGCGGCCTCGCTGCTGGACTTGCGTCTTCTGTCGGCCTGGTGTCGAGTGCTGCTGCTGCGCCAAGCTTGCTGGTCGCCGCCTCGGCTGGAACTTCTTCGGTGGCGGCGATGTTTGCAACTGGGGGAGCCGCCGGATTGGTTGCGTCTGCCGTGGGAATTGGAGTTGCAGAGGCTGCGCCAGCAGCAGCCACCTCGACTGCCGCCACGGTGGTGGCAGCAGTGGCTGGAGTAGCCATGACGTCCAAGTCCAAGTCCAAGCCCAGTGAAGGGGTCAAGACGAGGAGAATCTTCGCCCGCGGTATCGACTTTGTGGCGACTGAGACCACTTTGTACGTCCTAGACGCTAGTGGCGTCCCTGTGGAAGCTGCGGGCTCGTCATTTGGCGGTCCTCCCGAGCAAAGCAAACCTCCCACCCCTCCAGAAGAAGGCAGCCAGCGATCTTCTACCAAGGTGATCTGGAAGGTCGGCACTGTGGTGCTTGGTTGCGCTGCTGCTGGCGCCGCCATGTACGCCTTCTACGCCATGACTCCGGTGGCTGCACCTGCTTCAGCATTGCTGAGCTATACTCCGGCGTGGGCCGAGCCCGTTGTGGTCGCCATTTCCGGCATGGGCGACTTTTTCTATTCCACAGCAGTTGGGGCTGCTGCTAGCCTTGGAGCCGCGAATTTGTTCACTGCTCTGGTCAATGCTATTGGCTTTCAGACGGGTGGCATTGCCGCGGGGTCAGCGGCGGCGAGCATGATGTCGTCGTTTGCTGTTGCCAATGGCGGCGGTGTGGCGGCCGGAAGCTTGGTCTCCGTGCTGCAGAGCGTTGGCGCTGCTGGATTGGGACTCAGCACTCTTGGGTTGCTTGTCGGTGCTGGAGTGTTAGGAGGCACCGCCTACTATTTCCTCCATGGCGGGACAGCCGCGAGTGCAAGTGTTACATCCAGCAGTTTGCTGGCAACCTTGACGAGTCTAAATGCGATTGAGCTGGGTCTTGCCGGTGTGGTGGTCGTTGTTATCGGTGCCGGCGTCGGCACCATGGCGTACAAGTACTATTACCTTCGTGATGGCAAGCCAGTCTCTTCGGATGACACCACCGCATCGGTAGTGTAGACACCGAGAGCGAGCGACAACGTCGGTGTCATCAGAGTTTTCTTTGACGAGTGAGCAGGCACACACGAGCAGCAGGAAAGTGTTTAAACAGCGTGCTGCTCGGCTGTGCATGGGTTGGTAGGAGAGTTCTGCATTACGCTGTAACAATCCTAATGCTGAGGAGTTGCAACGACTCCACTTCCTTGATCACCGTGTGCACTTCTCATATCTTTCGCCGTGCTGCACCTTCCACGCATAGGGGCGAAAGATCGAGGATATAACGTCTCCATCAGGTCCTGCTGTGGGAGCTTACAACAGCTCGCTGGAGACCTGGGACTGTTGGAGCCGGAAAGCACGATTGGGACCTGGAGCGAGCGCTCGTGCTAGAACCTGCAAGTCGGCAAGGCGGAAGCGACACAAGCGCGGGCAACAGCCGACAGAGGGCAAGCACAGCACACACGACGCGGAGAATCTGCTCTCTCTCTTTTCGGGCCTCATCGCAGCAGCGCGAGCGCGCTGTGGGGCGTTATCCACGTGCTACGACGCGCCGGCGAAGGAAAGAGCCGCCCAGTCGGGTGGCAACGGGAAGAAGGTGTTCGCGGGGAAAACAACGTCTTTCGCTCTCTAGGCCGACTTCTTCTTGAGCTTCTCGAGGAGCACCTTCTTGACGATCTTCTGCTCCTCGATCAGGAAGGCACGCACGATGCGCTGGCGCACGCACGTCGCGCAGCGCGAGCCGCCGTAGGCGCGGGCCACGGTGCGGTGCGTCTTGCTGACGTTCTTGTACTCCTTGGGCGACAGGTGCTTGATCTGCAGCGTCCACAGTCGTCTCATTAGCCTCCAGTCCTCCGCCTCCCACCTCCAGCAGCTCAGTCACGTACGCCCTTGAGCGACTGCTTGCAGTCACCGCACTTGGGGCCGGCAGCGCGCTTCTTGCGGTACTGCGCCACGAGCTTGCCACCTGCGCATGTTCCCCGTCAGTTCCCCCGCCTTCCTTCCCCAATTTGCTGCATCTCCAGGCCGGACGGAGCTGCTCGCCACCGTTCGCCATGACGGTTGGTGACGGCGCGCTGCGGGCCACCCGTTCCGGCCTTATAGATCGTGCGCGGGCGTACCGGGCGTCTTGACGGCGACGATGCCGTTCGACTTGGTGGCGTACGAGTGGCGGCGGCGGTAGGTGACGCGCACGTTCTTCACCATTTTCCTGCGTTGATTCTTCTCCCGTTCTGGTAGACTGAAGCCCCATGCGCAGGCCGCCGCCGCCAGGGCCGCCGTCCACGCCAGTCGTTTGCGCGGCACTCGCGCAGCGCATACCAAACCTGCGAAACGGAATGCTCGTTTTTACCAGCGACCGACGCGGGTAATTACGCAAAAGCGCGAAAAATATAGGGACAACAAAAAGGGTAGCCATTCTGTGTAGCCATTTTCGCTTCGTGCCACAAGTGGCGCGCTGCCGACGGCGCGCCAATGTATCATACCGACCCTCTCCGCTTCGACTGCTGCTCCGATTGAGGCGGCTGCTTCCGTTGGCGGCCAGCCCAATGGCGCCTCGCTACAGAGTGCAATCGACGAGCTGCTGTTTCGAGCTCTCTTGGAGCGCGGTCGCCGTCGACGGCCGCCGCTTGGTCTTCCCGCGGTGGAACGGCAGCAGGCTCAGCCGCGAGTGGCGCGAGGAGCTGTCGAGCGACGTGACTGACCCCACCGACTGGTTCTCGGGCGTGTTGTGCAGCTGGATTACCGGTGCGTCCTCGGTGATGCGGTACGGGATGCCTCCGAGCGACCGCCGGGCGACATCGTCCAGACTGAAGGACCCTGGAGCGCTCACGCGCTTGCGTTCCCGAGCGGATGAAGACGCGCTGTCGATGCTCGAGCGTCCGTTCTCACAGTCAGCGACTGAGTTGGTGCATTCCTCGCCACCGCGTGATGACAAGTACTCGACCGAGATGAGGTCAAAGTTGATGTTCATGGGTGGTGGCGCGCCGCGGAACGAGTCGAACGCGTACTTTGAGATGGTGTCGCTCGTGTCGTCCCCAATACTCACGGAGAACTGCGACTGCTCTGGAGAGACAATGTCCTCAACGACTTCTGACAGCCGCGTGACGGCCTTGGGCGGACTGTCGGATGTGATCCACCCGTTGCAGCCGACCGAGATGCGCGACCTCGGGCGAGTCTCCTTGAAGCCGCCGAATACAATATCGGACACGGCGTTGGGCACGTGGGTCGGCCACGCGTGCTCGCTGATATCGTCGATGTCGTCGATGCTCTCTGGAGGCGGAGTCTCGAACTGTGGCTGCGGCTCCAGCAACGGCGCGACCGACTGCATGGTCGTCACAAAGTTGCTGTCCCCGACTCGGCTGCTGCTGATGCTCTCGTACTCGCTGCCGTTCGTCCCGTCAACGCGTGCCACGCCGCTGCTGGTGCGCCTCCGCTTGCTGTGGAACGTGCTCGTGGAAGTTGTAGCCACGTCAAAGCCGCACAGAGCTAGTCGGCGGCGCGTGCTGCGAGAGAGGCGGCTAGGATGTGGAGGCATGACGGCCACCTCGGCGATACTGGGAGAGCCCCCAGGGTCGAACTCGAGGTTTGCTAGCACCGAGGATGAGTTGACGTGGGCTTCGAGGCTTGTGTCTCGTTGCAGTCGGCGGCCACGAGGCGTGAAGCTCACGTCGATGCGGCAGCCGCACAGGAAGATGGTGCGGGCACTGCGCAGGCGAAAGTGGTGCCGCCGCTGCCCGCTGTTCCTGTTGCTGGCGTCGCTGTTGCTGCTGCTGAAGTCGAAGTTGCTGTCGTAAAAGAAGTCCCCGTCGGGCGGCCTCCTCCTCGCCTCAGACCGCCGGTGGCGACGCAAGTAGCTGACCACGCGCGCGGGCATCGGCGTCCGTGGGTATCGGTACCTGTTGACCAGCCTGTTGCAGTTCAAGTCCTACGCAAACTAGCCGTGTCCGATGGTGAGCCAGTGAGCCAGCAGTATCGAGACTGCCGTGGCCGGAGGGCTGCACTCTCACTGTGTTCCAGCGGCTCGGGAGCGAGAAAGCCAGCGGGAAGAGAGCGCAACGCACTCGTCGCCAGCGAGACAGGCTCGAGCACTGCCAGCCGCTGAACCTCGAGTGCGTAATTCGCTGAGCTCAATTGGGCTGGCCACTTGAGTCCCACCGCCTGACGCCGACAGTCACTCGCGACCCGAGGCGCCATCCGAGCTGATAGATGTAACTCTACAAGATGAGCCGGAAGCCAGCACCGCTCCGTGAGCTACGGGCTGGCGCAGGTGGAGGCACTCCACTGCAGGCAATTCATGCTACACATTTTCATTTGGCTCATAGATAACTAGCTAAGGCTGAGCGCTGCACTCAGCAGTCGATGAAGATGATGGAGGGCGTGAGCAGCACGCAGCGCGGGCTCGCGGGCTCGGGCGCGTGGCTGGGCTGCCTGCTGAGCCTGCGCTGAAGCCTGCGCCCCAGGAGCGACTTCTTCCTGCTCTCCTGCTGCTGCTCCTGTTGGAGCTGCTGGTGCTGGTGCTGGTGCTGCTGCTCCCAGCTGGCCCACGTGCCTCTCCTCCGCTGCTGCTGCTTGTGGTGCATGCCGGCGGTCTGCTCCACGGCCGAGTCCGAGACCGAGCGCCGCTCCCTCCCCATCGACAGCACTGGGGCGTCCTCCTCGTCGCCGTCGACGTCCACCGAGGCCCACGTGGGCGCTCGGCTGCCGCTCGTCGACCGCTCGGCCGCCGTCTTGGCCTCGGCCTCGGGCTTCTCGTCGTGCTCTCGTCGTCGGCGGCGGCTGTGGCTGCGCAGCCAGTTGCTCAGCGCCGCGCGGTAGTGGCCCATGGTCTAGTGGCAGCTTCCAAGTGGTGGAACAGTGGTGGCTGTAGTCGATAGCTTCCAAGTGGTGGAGCAGTGGCGGCTGTAGTCGATAGCTTCCAAGCGACAGCTCTGAGCCTCGCAGCTTCCGAGTGATCGCAGTGTGGGGCTGCCGGGCAATGGCGGAATGGCGAGCGTGGGACAGCCGGCCGCCGCCGCGAGAGCATGGGCTCGAGGATGCGCGCGGCATCTCGCTCGGCGTCGCGTTGTTCGCGAAAAACGGCTCTTGCGGTTTTTGCCGGAGATTTTTGAAGCGGCCCCTTACAAACGCCAAGTGAAAACCCGAAATCGGCTTTTTGAAAATAGAGCGAGTGATGGTCAGCGGACGATTTTTTTATGTTGGATTTTGTATCAGGGCTGGCTGGTTTTCTGATACGATGGGGCGGAAGATTGGGGCGAGCGCCTATCGCCCAGCGGGCAATTGCGCTCTCCGGCTCCTGCTGTTTCTCGTTTTCGAGCCGCTTACATTGGCGCGAGTGTCTACTGGTGACGAAGCGCTGACGCAGCTCGTCAGCTTTTCGGCGAGGCGTCCAGTCCGCGGCGACGGCCGCGTTGTGCGAACAACAATCCCTCGCCGCATTTGGACAGCGTTCCACACATCTGCAAGCATGACGAAATCGATTTAAACAGGTATTTCTTCTTACAAATCCGTGATTCGTCTACATGCATGGACAACTGTTTGCGCTCGTGATATCAAGAATGAGAGGCTGTCAAATGGCGACAGATGGTGTGGAAACTGGACAGCGCTGCGCTCATGACCGGCCACCTCCGTGACAGCGTGGCGCTGTGTGGCTGCCAGCCAACTCCGCCACGCTGCTGCTGCATGAGGCCGCGACAAATACGCAGATATCAACAGGAGGACGCCTGGCCGGTGGGAAGCTTCTGCTGGGCCACCATGTTGGATACTCCAGTACTTCTCTTCTACCAGCTGCCCCTTGTTTGCCATCTCGAATGAGTTTTTTATCGGCATTGAGGCGTCGGCCTGCAGCCACCAAGATTAGGAAAGCGCCAGCGTGGGGCGACGGGTGCCGCCACGCACGCTAGAGCCAATGTCCCATGGCAACTCGCTGATGAGTCCTCTTGTCCGCTAGAGAGCTTGTTGAGGCCAACGTCACTGGAGAAGTCAGAACGCTGCATGTCGATTTCGCCATGTGGAGTCAGCTAGCAAGCACATCAACGAGGAATCGGTTATCATTCAGCACTTGATCCTAGCGAAACGGTATCTTCGACACAAGAGACAAGTCAACGGACCACCTAACGGCGCTTCGTCAGC
>JAASGX010000289.1:0-28200 GCA_023334415.1 Phytopythium chamaehyphon | reverse complement strand
TACAGTATACGGAGGGAAGAAAGTTGGCTGGAAAGAGTGGGGGGAAGACACGTCACGCCACCTTGAGCACCTCGAATATTGTTGCCGCCATAGCGGCACGAGAACCCTCGTCGAGATACGTCTGTCGTCGAACACAGTACCCAAGGACCTGCCCGAAATTATTCAAGCGCGGCTCAAAAAGGGGCCGAATGCGATGAAAGCGTTCAAAGAGAAGGAGAATCGAATCGAGAAAGTGATCAATTCTATCCTGGATTTCGAGTTGAAGCATTAACTGAACATGGAACAGGTCCTTTGTGCCACTCAATCCTAGGTCACGCCATTTTCAGGGCTTCGATTTGTTGTTTCAAGATCTATTGTCCCAGCTACCGTCTCGAGCGTTGGGACTCACGCCAGAGAGAGTGGCGCTTCACCTACCGCTGGGTTTGCAACCACGAGTGTTGCTGCTATCGAAACTGTAGTTGGTCGTGGTAGTGAGAGTATTACTCCACATATCGTTGAGCCAGTTGTCGCTGAATCCCTTCAGCAGCCTGTCTCTGCTAGAACCTGCGAGAACTTTGGCTATGACCATCTTGAAGAGAAATATTCTATCGTTACTGAAACTCCTGTTGGATGTGACGGAGCTACCCAAATAATTTTTGCTCGCGCTGGTGATGACGATGGCTATGATCATCCTGGCGCTCAAGAGGAAAGGCCTGTGATCACCGAGTCTCCAGTCGAAACTGCTGCTGCTTATGCTGATGAGCTTGTCTTTGCTCCGGCTGCCGAGTCTGCTGGCGAGTCGATTAACGAGTCCGTTGTAGAGTCTGTTGCAGCTCGTGCTGCTGAGATTTTTGCTGCTCTTGTTGGCAGGGTTGTCGCTGAGCCAGCTGGTGAGATGCTTAGTGACAACAACGGTGACAGCAATACTGCAGATGTTGAAGGACAAGAGATTTCTGGGCCCGCTTCAGATGCTACTCCCAGCCAAGAAGAGTCGAAAGACCAAGAAGAAAATGTCACCGCCGACAGCCATGGAAGTCCCTCCAAGAAGCGCCTTCGGCATTGCTGCTGCAGCTGCCGTCGAGTTTGTTGTCACGTATGCTGCTGCTTGTGCCAGCACGCCAGTTGTGGTTAATCTACTTGGTTCCCCTTCAGAGGATGGCTCTCCCGTCGAGTTTGTAGCTGCGATTGCAGTCAAGATTTTTGCAGCACGTCGCTTTGAGTACCAAAGTTAGTAAGAGTAAATGACATGAATTCATCAAGATGCGTGCAACTGCGACCATCTCGGTTGGCCTGCTGCTGACTATCGGTTGAAGTATTCCATCCGTGGCTCAACCCGCTGAAGAACTTCCTGACGACGTTGTTGCAAGTCGGGAACCCACTTGATCAGCAACCTAGTGTAGCCATCTGAGCCTTCGCACACATCGCAGACGTGGTGGGTATCCTCCGGACCCATACAAACGCCAAGTGATATCAGATCGATGGGTACACTCCGTCGAATGGTTGTCGCGAGTGTGTGTCGCTTGTCAATTTTTTTTTTTTTCTGTTGGAAAGTGTCATTCCCACATTCGCCAAGTCGAAAGGAGAAAGTCCGTCACCTGGAGCCACCTGAAGCCATGGCCTGGGCCTCCACGAGCACCGCTCGGCTCTTCTCGCGCTCTTCTCGCAGCGGCCGAGGCGTCCCCAAGCACAGCTGGTCGGTTTTCCACCCGCGCGCGGTGCGGCCGGCGCTGTACCCGGAGCGTCTGCGCGTGGCGCGCTTCCCGCATTTGAATTTGGTGCAGACGCGTGCGTTTATATTTTGTTGATTTTTTTTTTGTTGATGTGGAGCTGGTGAGGTGTTGAGGGCTTAATGAGTGCTGTTGTGGGTGTGCAGATGTGAATCCCTCGCGGTTCCAGACGCAGGTGAGGTGTTTTGATTATATTGTGGACTTGCACTTGATGTAAACTGGTGATTTAATTTTTGTTGTTGTTGTTGTTGGCAGGTTATGAGGTGGGGGTCGGCGCTTGCGGTCGTGTCGGCGGTGTACCAGTTCGCAACGAACCTGCACACGGTGCCGATCACGGGCCGCACCCAAGTGGTTGTGCTGAGTCGAGAGGCGGAATGCGTAAGGAAGAGAATGGCGGGTAGTTATGTGGATTGTTAGACTAACCTATGATACGCTTGCAGGAAATGGGCGAAGAGACAGCCAAGCAGATCATTGCGTCGTCGAAGGTCATTACAGAGGGCCCGCGCCAGCGCATGGTTGCGGACGTCGCCTCGTACGTCAAACTCCAACTTACATCTTTTCGTTTACTCTGAAGCTGATAGCTTGGTTTGCACCACGGCAGTCGCCTCGTCAGCGTGGCAGAGCATCAGTTCCCGCGGAAATACGACTGGTGTGTTTGGCTCGTTGACAAGCCAGAGTCTCCGAACGCGTGTTGCGCTCCTGGAGGACAGATTATCGTGGACAGCGGACTCCTTGACTTGATCGACTTTGCTGTCGAGAAGGGCATTTGCAAAGACAAGCATGACGCTCTGGCAGTTGTGCTTGCACACGAAATTGGCCATGCGCTGGCGCGACACACTGCCGAGACCATCAGCTATTTGCCACTGACTTACCTACAAGCATTTCTCGGGCTTGAAAGTCCACTGATTCGGTACATCTACGAATACGGTGCGTGTGTTGAGCACGCCTATTTATGCTATACCCACATCTAATGCTGTTGGTGTTCGCAATGATATAGCAATGGAGCTGCCGTTCAGTAGGAAGCATGAGATGGAGGCCGACCATATCGGGATCATGCTCATGGCCAACGCTTGCTATGATCCCAGGGAAGCTCCTCGAGTGTGGCGCGGTTTCACAGCGTTCTACTCGGAATTCTGCGCCGTGAGCGACCTAGAGATCGAGTTCGACTTGAACTCGACGCACCCATCGAACAGCAAGCGTGAGAAGCGCCTAGGCGAGCTCGTTCCAGAAGCGCTGGACTTGCAGAGGCGATCGAGCTGGTGCTTTAAATTGAAAGAGCGGGTCCAGAAGCTGCTTCAAGACAGCGGCAGGGACAGCGACGCCGACCGACAGCATCACGTAGAGACGACGTTCATGCAGCAGGTGCATCGGTTCTTCTTCGTCGAGGAGGGCGAGGAGGAGGAGCGCGCTGCTCAGAAACGCCGCACGACCGTCGGAACCATCCACGAGATGGAGAACCGCGAGGTCTACCGCATCCTCGAGCAGATTCCGTACGAGGAGCTAGCATTAGAAAGCAAGGAGGTGGGCGAGAGCAAGCTGACGAGTGAAGAGGACGAGCAGCCAAGCGAGGCTTGAGAGCTGCTGCGTCAGATGATAATCCTGTCACAAGTCGCATGGAACCATTCACACGTCACATGCGGCTAGAATGCTGGTCAAAATGCACCCCACAAACCCATTAGCAACGCTAAGAAGAGACCGAGGAGCTACGAAGCTGCTGATGGCGCCGACGTGGGCCACGACGAGCACGGCGCGCATGTTTTCGCGGTCGCTGCGAAGCGGGAAGAGCTCGAACGCCGCCGTGCCCAAGCACAGCTGGTCGGTTTTCCATCCCAAGGCGGCGCCACGCGCTGCTTTGCATCCGGCCGAGACGCTACGCGTGACGCGCTTCCCGCACCTGAACCTCGTGCAAACGCGTACGTGCATATTGTCAAATGTTTTTTTTTGTTTTGCTTTGTTAATGAGGTGTTGCAGATGTCAACCCGTCGAGATTCCAGACCCAAGTAACATTCGAGCTGCTTGTGGATTGTTACAGCTTGAGGGTCGAAAACTGAGAGAGTCTGGGTTTTCCAGCTTATGCGGTGGGGGTCAGCGCTTGCGGTCGTGTCGGCAGTGTACCAGTTCGCGACGAACCTGCACACAGTGCCGATCACGGGCCGCACTCAAGTGGTTGTGCTGAGTCGCGAGGAAGAATGTGTAAGCTTCACGTGCAAAGTGGCTTTTGGTGTTCTGGTGGCCAACCACTGTTGTTCTTCACGTGCGCAGGAGCTTGGAGACAAGACCGTCACAGAAATGATCGAGAGCTCCGACGTGATTGAGAGCGGCTCTCGCCACCGCATGTGTGTGGATGTTGCCTCGTACGTAGTGCTGTTCGTCGCTGGTATATCGGTATGCCTTCAGACGCCTCACGCGGAATCAACCTGCCAACTTTAGACGTCTCATTAGTGTGTCGGAGCACCTCTTTCCCCGCGAGTACGACTGGCGCATCTGGCTTGTCGATAGCCCGTCGTCGGCCAATGCTTGCTGCGCTCCGGGAGGAAAGATTGTAGTATACAGCGGACTGCTGGACTTGATTGACTTTGCCGTCGAGAAGGGCATTTGCAAAGACAAGCACGACGCGCTGGCAGTTGTGCTGGCGCATGAAATTGGTCATGCGCTGGCGCGGCACACTGCTGAATCGACCAGTTACCTCCCGCTGTTGTACCTTCAGGCCATTCTCGGTTTGGAGAGCCCGCTGCTACGCTACATTTTCCAATTCGGTACGACGCAACAGAATGCAGCAGTTGTCTTCGACCTCTCACTAACGTTCGTGTGATCACCTTGCAGCCTGGAATTTGCCTTTCAGCCGGAAGCAGGAGATGGAGGCCGACCACATTGGGCTCATGCTGATGGCCAGCGCATGCTACGATCCGCGCGAAGCCCCTCGGGTCTGGCGAGGGTTCACAGCCTACTTTTCTGAGGGCTCCGAGATGAGTGAGCTGGAAATGTCGTTGGACTTTTACTCGACGCACCCGTCCAACAAGAAGCGGGAGCGAAGGCTGGACTCGCTCGTTCCCGAGGCGCTGGCGCTGCAAGAACGATCGAGCTGGTGCTTTGAGCTGAAGAATCGCGTGCTTCAGCTGCTGCACCACGAACGCAACGGCGACCGACAGCACCACGAGGAGACTGCATTTATGCGGCGAGTACACCGGTTCAACCTTTTCCAGGAGCGAGAGCCTGAGAAATTGCAGCGCCGCGCAACTGTTGGTACGATCCACGAGATGGAGAACCGCGAGCTTGCGCGAGCCATCAATGAGGCGGCTTCAACAACACCGGCACGCAAGTAGACATGAAAATGTTTTTTTTAACATGCATAGATGCTGTTGTGCGTGACGTTGTGTCGACGCCACGCACGCATGAGATTTTCGAGTCTCTGCTCGTTCGTCTACGGCTGGGAGGTGGGCATTCCGGTTCCCTGAGGATGCTGTTACAGAGATCCGATCCAAGAAACGGGAACGAGCGTATCTTTGCGATCCGAGTGAGCATTCAACTGCTGTGACTGGTTGTAGAGCCATGTTGATGCCGTGACGGACTCTGCTTGGAGCCAAATGCGTGAGCAATCACAACGCAACGCAACGCAACTCGTTGTGGAAGAAGAGTCTACACTTCTATTCATTGCGAACCCCCAACTATGCTATGCTACTACTTTTTCTCTCTCTTCTTTTCTTGGCGAACTCGTTGACAATGTCAATCTGTCTGTCTGCTTGCTGGTTTTCGGACGTCGCTCGCTTGGACGCGCAAAAACCCATGAGGATGGCGAGGCTTCCCGTTGCAATAATAATAAAATAGGGCGGAGGTGACTAGCGGACGTGAAGGGCAGCAAGAAGACCCCGACCCAAGAAGCGTCGACCCAAAAGTGCTGCCTGGATGAGCACAAACCCAGCAGGAAACAGCTAGCAGACCGAGTCCATGGCCGCGAACTTTTGCGAGAGCGTGCGGTTGAGCGAGCAGTGCTTGATGGGGTGCTCTGCGTCGTTCTCCTGGTTCACCACCGGCTGCTCCTCCTCACTTTCCTCCATATCTTCACAGTTGCAAAAGTATTTCCCGTCGCGCACGCTCAGAAACTCCATGAGGATCTGCACGACGCCGCGGTGCGCTCCGCACTTGGCAATCGCCGCAGCCCCCTCGCCGCGCAGCGAGTCGAGCACCGCGAGCAGAAATTCCTCGAGCGCGAGCTCGTCGCAGCCCCGAAGTGGCGCCGCCGTCATGGCGCTGACGCGCGCGCAGCAGGCGCAGGCGCCGCGGCTCATGGCGCCCGCGAGCTTGAACATGGAGACGACCGCCTTGAAGTCGTCGCGCGTCTTGAGCGTCGACGTGGAGCGGCCCGCGCAGGCCACTTTGACCTGGTACATCTGGCGGCCGCCCATGGCGGCGGCGGCTGAGACCCTCGCGCACAAGTTTGTGGTCTTCATGACTTGGCGATAGTATAGGTAAAGAGAGACGGGACGGGACAGGACTGGACCTTGGACACGGAAACTTGACAAATGGCACTGGCTGGGGGCGGGTGGTGGCTGGGAGGGACGGCCGTCCCCCTCTGGTCCCCTCCTTGCGTCCGCCAGCGTCCGCTTGAGTTGGTGGACCGTACACTCTTGCGTACTCTATGTGAGCGCGAACTGGTGGACGCACGCAAAACAGGCGGGCCCTGGTTTCTGTGACAGAAGGAGCGGTTTTACGGTGTACGTAGATGGATTGTATGGCCATCAACTTGGAGTGGAAAAACCGGCTTGGGGCGGGTAGGCAGGTGCGTGTGGGGCTTCGCTCTTCTCCCCCCATCGCTATTTGCCCATCAAGCTTTCGTACATTTGGTCCACGATGAAGCTCTGATGCATGTTCATGTTGAAAGAACTCGTGAAAATCAACGCCAGGTCTATGATAAGCGGCTTTGATGCATGCAACTCCGGTGTTTGTCTGACGATGTAGGTACATAGGATGTTCAGTACAAGTATACAGGTTGGAAGGTGGCTGCCTTCATGAGATGCAACAACGACTCGGAGACCACCACGACCGACCGGCTGGGTATCATCATGTTGGCTGTCGGCCCCTCACGCTGGTCCACTTGGTCCAGCCAATCACAACTGCGGGCGTCGCCAAGCAACACGCCAAACTTTTTCAAGGCGGAATCAAGTGGTTTTCGCCTGATGGTGCAGGAAAACAAGCGGGTTTTGGGCGTTTCCAGCCCAACATGTGAGTAGGGAATCCCGAAAGTGGTGAATTCCTACCAACTGGAAAGGAATTTCGCCCTGCGTTGAAGCGCTTGAAGCAAGTTTTGATGAGCGCGCTGTTCTATACTGCGCGAGAGCCCGAGCAGAGTGCATCTCCTTGACACGCGTCAAACCAGAGCTTGCGTTTCAAGGCGAGGCCGCTGCCGAGTCGCTCCGCGAGGGGCACGCACCGGAGCTACTTCAAGTCAGACCAGGCCGTGCTTCCTGTCGGACTCGGAGGGCTCCGGTCGGAAGCCTCCGATGGTTTGCTGTGTGATCTCACAATGTGATGCAAAGCTTGATTGTCGCAGGCAGGTCCCACTCCGCACGCGATTAAAAAGCTCAGGTGTGCGCAGCCAACTTCAATGCCGAGCACCTGGCAGCGGCTCTCGCTCTCTTTGCCCCGGTCGAGCCTTCACCGTATCGCATAGTGGCGCTGTCAAAGGAGATTTTGCCAAGCTATGCTCAGCAGTCGCAGGTTGTGGTACATCAACACGAACAATCAGAGATTGCACCTACAGCGTGGTGGCGTCGATGCTGACTTCCGGGCAAGCTGGTGAGAGCAAATGCAGAAAGACTTGGACGAGTACCACAGGACACGAACGCAGCGCATTGGATACTTCCAGCAATCTCAGGTGACGTCACGCACGGGTACATGTACTTGTATGCGACGAAGCGTGGTCTCGTTGTACTGCAACGCGCACTTGCGTTACGCACAGTCTGTTATCATGCAGGCAGAAGCTCACCTGCGCCTCGCAGGTGCTCTCCGCCAAAGTCTCTTTTGCAGCAGCTTCACGAATCGTGAATCTTGATGGGAAACAGTGAATTCACTCACATTCATGCCTCCACTCTCCAAACGATGAATGGAAGCTCTTCATCACGACAACGAAAAACCTGCGATCTCTCTGCTTCTCCACACTTCCAAGCTTTGGCGAGACGTTCGATGGTGCATGAGGCGTTGGTAACCATGATAGCCACCCACTCCATGGAATTTCTGAAGTTCATCCACTCCTCATCTCGCTACCAGACTAGCCTCGTCTACTGCATAAATACCGTATACAACCCACAAAAATATCTTATTTTCAGTAATAGTCTCAATAGTTATGTAAAATTGCGAATCCAGCCCGCCTACGCTCCACCATGACACGCCCCGGAACCGCATGCTGACCGCCTGTCGCCGCTTGCTGCCGCTTCTCCCTCCGCGCGCCATGAGCTTCCGCACGAGCGTCGACGCCTCCAACTACATCACGCTGGCTCCCGCGAGTCCAACGGCGGCGGTGCGGTCGATTTTGGCCCCGAATTGGCTCCGCAAGGCTCGAAAAACGCTGACGACCGTTTTGCTGCTGTTTTCGTGTGTTTTAGGTGATCTTCCTGCATGGGTTGGGCGACTCGGCGCACGGCTGGGCCGACGCCATGGCCGTGCTGGCCAAGCAGCTGCCGCACGTCAAGTTCCTGCTGCCGTCGGCTCGCGCCATGCCCGTGACGCTCAACATGGGCATGCGCATGCCCGCGTGGGTGCGTTTGGCCACCGTACAGGCTCATTAGGAAGCAGAGAGAAGGGAGCTGACAGGCGTGGCCTCCAGTATGACATCAAGTCGCTGTCCAAGGTGGATGACGACAGCGCCGACGGCATTGAGAGCACGCGAGACCTCGTGCTGGACCTGATTGCCAAAGAGGTGAGATTGATAGCTTGGTCTCATTTTGCTTTGGGGATTTGCTGGAAGCTGAGAGCCTGGTGGTGATGCAGGTCGCTGGCGGGATCCCGTACAACCGCATCGTACTCGGAGGCTTCAGTCAGGTTCGCTTGGAGGACAAATTGAGGCTTGACAACTTTCAGGACTCTTACAACTGCTTGGTGGACTTCTGTAGGGCGCCGCGACGTCGCTGTTCACGGGATTCCAGTCCAAGAACCCGCTCGCGGGCGTGATCTCCATGTCCGGCTACCTCCCCAAGGCTAGCGTATGACTACATTTCCAGTCCTTTGATGCATGCCTTTTACTGATCTCTATATCATTTTTCACCATTTGCAGAGCTTCCAGCTGGCACCGGAGACGGCCGGCGTGCCGCTGCTCATGTGCCACGGCGAGATGGACCCGGTCGTGCGCTTCCAGTACGGCAAAATGTCCAAGGACAAGCTCAAGGCCGCGGGCGTCACGGACGTGACCTTCTGCACGTACCCGGACATGGAGCACTCGGCGAGCATGGACGAGCTGGACGACGTTAAGACGTGGCTTGAGCGTGTTATCCCGAACAACTAAGCCGAGGCTTCTACCAGAACCTACTCGGTTCCATCGACAGTGAGTGGCGTGCGATATTTGCTGTCAACATGACCATGATTCTTCGCTTTTCTTGACTTTCCCACCCGCAGGGTTCATGAGCTCGGTCCAGAACTCTGAACCCACGCTCGTGACTCTTTTCCTCCTGCTTCCTGCTTCCTCCCTCATTACCCAATCTCGCTCAAGCCCGCCGATTAAGCGTCATGACCGTCGAAAAGATCGTCGATGCGAACAACAACATCACGTTCGCATCTTCGAGCGTGACGGCGGTGGTGAGCCCTTGTTAGTACGATGCAAACAAGTTGCGCCATTGCTGATGGTGGCGACTCGCAGGTCATCTTTCTTCATGGACTGGGAGACACGGCTGATGGCTGGGCCGACGAAATGGCTAAACTCGCTGAGGAGATGCCTCACATCAAATTCATTCTACCGACTGGTACGACTTGTTTGCACTACGCGCTGTCATTCGAGTGCAAACCAAGCCAGTCTAACCTCCGCACAAAAGCAACTCGCATACCCGTGACTCTCTACGGCGGTGAGGAATCAACGGCTTGGGTAAGAAACCCTACAAAGTCGTCTTGCCAATGCGTTGGTGAATGGTGCTATGCTAACAATGTTGGCAGTTCGATCTCTCGTCCGTGGATCATTTGACCGAAGACAACGCCGGTTCAATCGAGCAGACCCGCAACCTCGCACTCCAGCTCATTGATGCAGAGGTTTGCTGTAGTTACGATTGTCAAGCCCCGAAAATTGTTTGTTGACTTGTCATGTGATGATTGGAAGGTTGCTCGTGGGATTCGCTACGACCGCATTGTGCTCGGCGGGTTCAGTCAGGTACTGTGTTATATTTATTCGCTTTAAATGCTCCGAGTCATCATGCTCATCAGGCAATTGCACAGGGTGCTGCAGCGTCACTCTTCACGGGTTACCAAATTCCAAATGCTCTTGCTGGTGTGATGGCGCTTTCAGGTTTCCTCCCAAGAGCCAATGTACGTTCTCTAATGATACTATCGCTCTCACTTTCGTGAGCTGACATTGCATCAATGAAGGACTTTCGTCCATCTCCTCCGACGATCAATGTGCCGCTGCTCATGTGTCATGGCAAGATGGACCCTGTTGTGCGCTACCAGTTTGGCGAGCAATCAGTGGAGACAATGAAAACGGCGGGCCTTACCAATGTGGAGTTTTGCTCGTATCCGTATCTCATGCACGCGCTGGGCACCAAGGAGCTCGTCGACATGAGGGAGTGGCTGCAGCGCATTCTGCCAAGCAAATAAGGACTCTTATGCTTCTGGAGGCTTGGTTCAGACACGGATCATGTTCAACATAAATCGCTAAAGGAGCAGAGTATATCGTGTCATTTCTGCTGAGAATCAAACATAACCAATCGTGAGTATCTTGGTGGCCTTAGAAATCCAAACTGTCGGCTCTGGAGTGAGCTACTTCGAAGCACACCGTCAGCAAATTCAGGCAAAGTCGCAGTTGCTGCGCCTCATCTTGGGAATTTGCCATTAGAACTTTGATGAGGAATTGTAGATTCCTGAGTCAACCTGGTTGCTGCTTGAAGCGCCTTGATGGCAGCGAACAACTTTCTTTAAGGCCTTGAAGGATGGTGTTCGTTGCCATTGGCAGACTCCGGACACCAGTTGAATCAGCAACAATTGCGTGGTTAATTGTTCGGGGTGGTGCTTTTCGTAAACGTAAGATTTGCCTTAGTAGAGATGTTTTCCATCGCGCTTCAGTCTTGTCGAGATCGTGTTCATTTTTTCTTCGGATGAACCCGTTTCAGAACGTCAAAATCCACATCGGACACTTTAAACTGGCTACAGCATGCATAGCGCTAGAAACATAGGCAGCAATGGTAATGGCGACATCCATTTCCATCTGTGGCGTTCATTTTGCCCACCACCGCCACCGCACATCCATCTCGAGCACCAAAGTTTGTTGGGCAGACTTGGATGCAAATTTGCATTGCAAACCGACAGCTAAGGTTGAAGCCCAAGGTTGTCAACTTTCTGGCCAACATTTTATCCTGAGTCAACAAAAAGAGAGACACAGCTCAGCGTGCAGCTTCAGGCTCACTTCAACTCCATATCGACGGAAAAGCAGATTATCTCCCGTCATCACGAGTGGGTTTGCATCATCGCGAGCAGTGAGGTGGCGGTGTCGGGAGCTCCGAGTGGCGCTCGGAACCCTAGGAACCCTAACTTCGGGTTACGAAGCGCAGAAACCAGCCAAACCCCGCCACTTTCGACATCTAAATCATGACACCACAACACACATCATAGACAACACCTAAAGAGATTTACTGCATTAGACGAAAGCTGTGAAAAGCTAGTCGCGCGTGGCGCATCGCCATCGGATTGCGCGTTTGTAGCTCACCTCGGTCTCACTTGGCGATCGTCTCAACTCCATCAAGCGATCCAATTGCCATGGCTCTGGGCTGCTCACTCCGCAATTTGCTGCAACTCGCGTTCTTGCTGCTCGCCTTCTTCTCGTCTAGTTGTTTTTCGTCCAGCACCATGGCCATCGACCAGCAGAATACGATCGTGATCTCTCCTCCAAACCCGACGGCCGCTGTGCGTTGCAACCTCTCTCAACGCCGCAACAATCGAGTCTGCTCGGCTAACTTGAGACTGCGGTGCAATTTTGTGCAGGTCGTGTTTCTCCATGGACTCGGCGACACGGCTCATGGGTGGGCGAGTCAAATGGCCGAGCTGGCCAAGGAGCTGCCCCACGTCAAGTTCATCCTGCCCACAGGTACCCAAGCGCTTCCAACGTGTTGAAATCTACATTGGATTGGAGATATGAACCAGTCTTGTGATGGACACAGCTGCTCCACGGGCTGTCACCGTCGCCATGGGCCGCAAAATGCCCGCGTGGGTAAGTGAGTTGTAGCTGATTGAGCTTATGGTGAGTGGAGACTAACGCTTGACGACCGCTGCAGTACGACATCGAGGCCTTTGTCGGCGGCGCTGGGTACGCCGAGGGCATTGACCTCACGCGCGACCTCGTCATGAACCTCATCGCCAAGGAGGTCGAGGGCGGCATTCCGTGCTCGCGCATTGTGCTGGGCGGCTTCAGCCAGGTAAGCCCCATTGTGCATTATCGAACGAGAGATTCGCACACTCACGCCACGCTTCTACAGGGCGGAGCGGTGTCGTACTTCACGGGTTTCCAGGTCAAGCAGCCGCTGGGTGGCGTCATGGTGCTGTCGTCCTTCATCCCTCGCGAGTCCGAGTTCTCGTTCGCGTCCGAGACGGCTGGCGTCCCGCTGCTCATCTGCCACGGCGACGCCGATTCTCGCGCTCGCTATCCGTGGGCCGTTCGCTCTCGCCAAGTGCTCGAGGCCGCAGGCGTCAAGGACATCACGTTCCACACGTACCCTGGCCTGGACCACACCTCGAGCCCGCGCGAGATGCGCGACATCTCGGCCTGGCTGCAGCGCGTGCTTCCCCAGGCGTAGCTTCTTGCATACCATACAATCGCCGATGATCAATTGCAACAATCCCAATCTTCAATTCATCAAGTAGTATCGTTAGAGTTCCACAACTTGCTCGCATTGAGCTCTCCAATGAGCTCATCAAGAGCAGAGCACTTAGCTTTCGCTTAACATACAATCGTCGATCATTTGCAACAACGCCAATCTGCAACCCCATTAAGTAGTCGAGTTCTACAGCTTGTGCTCATTGAGCATTGCGCTGCTCGAGCGAGCAAAACGTGTGGCCAAGATACTTGACCAACTTGAAGTGCTCATGACCTAATGTTCCCCACTAAGTACGAGTATACCCTACTACACCTGTCTAAGTACGAATGTCTTGTCGCCGGACCGACCGTATCATTCGCAAAAGATCCACGCGGCGTGTTGCGCTCGCTCCCCCTGCTCGTTCCCGCTCATTCCGCGGGCCCCCGAGCTCTGTTGCGCGCCCTCGCTGCTCCCGCCCGTTTGCCTTGCGTCTGCGCTGTCCACCGGTGCGCGATTCGCGTTCTGAAGCCTCCTGAGAGCTGAGAAATCGCCATTTGAAGTCGCCACTTTCCCCATTATGAGCAAGCCCGACGACGCGCAGCTGCTGGCGCAGGTCCAGCAGCGCATCGACGCGCTCTCCAAGGAGAAGGAGGCCAACGCGGTAAGTTTCGGCTGAATCGGGCGCTTCTCCTGTTGAAATTGCGGTCTCTAACGCGTGTTTTTTCGCCATTTTAGACGGCTGGAAAGGCGCTGGACGAGAAGATGCGCGTGACGCTCAAGCAGCACCAGGCGCAGACCCGCCGGCCGGCTGGAAATGCTGAGCAGATCCGCGCCGAGATGGAGGCCAAGGAGCTCAAGCGGTCGACGACGAGCATGCCGCTGGCCGAGGAGAAGAAGCTGCTGAGAGACATCGAGAGCCTCAAGACGCAGCTGGCGCAGTGCGAGACCCACGACGAGTTCCAGAAGGGCATGGACGCCGCGCGCGCCGAGCGCAACGCGCGCTTCCAGCAGCACCGAGAGATGGAGGCGCAGCTCGCCGAGCTGAACGCCGCGGCCAAGAAGCTCTCGCTCGCCGTCAAGCTCGGCGTCAATAGCGCCGACTTTGTGACGATCGAGGTGCCCGTGCCCGACGACCGCATGGGCGCGGTACTCGGCAAGCAGTTTGCCAACCTCCGTCAGCTCGAGCGCGCGAACCTGGCTATGTTGGACGTGGTTGAAGAGTCTAAGGAGGCAGGCACGGGAAAGAAGACCATCAAGGTGACGAGTGCGCCGGCCAACGTCAAGAGCGCCAAGCGCGCGATTGAAAACATCACGCTCGCGAGTTCGCACTCGATTGGGCTGCATCCCGACGCGATCAAGCTGCTGCTGTTCCGGCAAGCGAAGAAGCTGCAGGAGCTGCAGGAAAAGCTGCCGGTCAACCGCCTCGACATCAACAAGGCGGATGGCGTGCTGACGGTCATTGCCTCGCCGTCCGTTGCCGCAGAGCTTGAACGCGAGATCAAGAAACTGACTGCCAAGACGATCAGCATTCCGCTGCCGCAAGAAGTCGTGCCGAAACTGATCGGCAAGAAGGGCGAGACGATCACGCAGCTCATGCAGGACACAGAGGCGCTCGTAGACATTGACCGCGTGATCAATGCGGTGCGTATTTGCGGCACGGCCTCAAGCGTCCAGCGCGCCGAAGACTTTGTGCGAGATCTCATCGACGAGCACGAGCGTCGCGACAGAACGTACACTCCTGCGGACAAGAAGCTCTTTGGGTGGGATACAACTGACCCCGTCGACGCTGTCGAGGACACGGAGCGCCGCGATGCCATGTTTGCATTCTTTTGCGAATTCTTGATGATCAATAAGGCTGCTCAGCTGCAGGCGCTTCGACGTGAAGCCGGTGACGCCCGCATCAAGGTCGCAAAGAAGGAACGGTCGATCAACTTGTCAGGAACCAAGACCGAGCTCGAGACTGCTGAAGATGCCCTCCGCTCAAGCATTAAAGAGTTTGAGCGCAGCCACTGGGTGTGCGAAGTCCGCGACAATCACGTTTTGAGTTTGATCATCGGAAAGAAGGGATCCACGATCAAGGAAATCGAGGAAGGTAGCTCTGGGAAGCCAAAGAAAAGTAAGAAAAAGGAAAGCAAGGTCGAGGGCGAAGGCGAGGGTGAAGGTGATGGTGAGGGCGAAGGTGAAGCCGATGCGGACGGGGATGACTCTAAGGACGAGCAGACTGGGTTTGTGCGCATCGACATCCAGGATCCGTATGTATGCGTGATTGGAGACAACGAGGCTGGTATTGCGCGCGCACGCGCACACATCTCTTCGATTGTCGACAAGAATCAGCGCAGCTTCTTCTCTACCTCACCACATCTCATCCCTGTGTTGGCCAGTAACAAACGCGCCAAGGTAAATGAGATCGAGAAGGCTACGAACGGCGAGTGCAAGGTGTTCTTGCCGTCGTTCTTTGGCAGTAAGAATGCGTCTGAACAGCCAGGCCAACCTGCTGCTGGCTCGACGGAGCGCGTCAAGATTTCGTTGACTGGAACCCTTGCGGGGATTCAGGAGGCAAAGCGACAGCTCCAGTTGCTTGAGGATTCTCACCACGTGCGCTACATGCCTCTCGACAACGACGAAGTTCCTACTGTTATTGGTAAGAAGGGCGAGACGGTAGCCAAGCTGGAGACCGAGACCGGTGTCAAGCTCAAGGTGCTGCGCAATAACGAGTCTGCTGACTCGCAAGAGAGCGAAGGCTCCACATCGGCAGCTGAACTTGAGATGATCGGAACAAATGAGCAGCTCGACGCCGCCCAAAAAGCTCTGGACGTGCTGCTGCAGACATCAAACCGTCGGCTACTTCAGCTTGACGCATTTGCAACAGGATGCCTGATCGGCAAAAAGGGCGAGCGCATTCGTACCCTGCGTGAGGAGTACCCGGGTGCGTCAATCGATGCGTTCCCTGCTCGCGGCAATGTCCGCATCAAGGCGTCGACGCCAGAGCAGCTGCAGGAGTGCGTTGATCGGGTGCTGCGTGAGTTGCGAGAAACGAGTGTTGTCGAGAGTGTCCGGGTTCCGCCTGGTACAAACACTGTCAACTTTAACACGATTCTCAAGCAGAACCCCGCCATTGCCACGCGACTACAAGAGCTTGAAGCCGAAGGTGGTGAAGGCATGAAGGTGTCCATTCAGGACGACGGCAAGACAGCTCGGATTCGTGGACCCGCTATGGGAGTTGGTCCGCTCAAGAAATTCCTGGACATGCTTCTGACCGTCATGGCAGCGTCGAATGCTTCATCTTCAAGCAACACTAACGGTACACAAGACACTGCGACAGCGCTGTTCGTGGAAACGATCCCTCTGCCATCTTTTACGTTCGCCAGTGCTTTCATCGACAAGAGCGGCGTTCTGAATGAGAATGGCACACGCATTTGCAAGCAGACTGGCTGTGAGCTTCGCATTACCCGTCAGCAGGCTGGAAACAGCAGCTCGGGCCTGACGATGAACGATCTTGTTGCCGATGGCATCATCCACATCGAGGGCACACGTGCCGCGTCCGTGTACGATGCAAAGGCGCGCGTCGAAAACGTGCTGCAGTTTTACTACAAGGAGTGCGTGGCTGTGATTGACGACCTGCCTGCTCTGGTGGTTCCGCGCGTGTACGAGATGCTGCCGACTCTCCGAGAGGCGAAGAGTGGTAAGAAGAGCAAGAAGCAAGGCCCTCGCCGAATTTTCTTCTCGCTGCCATCGCCTACGAGCCTCCGTGTGTTCACGGACTCGGAAGAGACCACACAGCAGGTTGCCAAGCTTGTGAAGAGCGAGGTAGTGGAGTGGAAGCAGCGCCACGTCGTGCTACCGGTTGAATCATGGCTTGTCCCGATCCTTGTTGGCAAGAACGGTGAGACCATTCAGAAGTTGAGCACGGAGTCCAACGGTGCTCGTATGGATTTGAGTTCTGCTCCTAGTGTCAAGAGCGAGGGCGGTAAGCCGCGCACGCTTACAATTAGTGCTCGCGATGACGCGTCTGTGAAGCTGGCAGTTGAGAACGTCAAGAAGCTGCTGACGCACCATCGCAACCTTGCTGCGATCGTTGACGTTCCGGCCGCCAAGCTGGATCTTGCCCTTGCGTCTGTGCGCAAGGAGACGGGGAAGGGCACGAAGGTTATGCTCTACGTTGTCGACAGCGTGGACGATGAAAACATGCGTCAGGTTGTGCTCTACAGTGACAAAGATGATGAAGAACGAGAGCGTCTGCATGAAAAGCTGGAGCACGCGGTGGAGACGAGTGTCATTGAGAAGCTGGTTCTTCCTGGGGCTGCTTCTGTGCCTGGAAGCAGCATTGGGGCATCTGTCATTGGAGCTATCATCGGCAAGGCTGGTGCAAACATCAAGGCATTGCAGCGTGAGTTCCCGGACGTCGTGATTGATATTCAGCGTGATGGAACACCGTCGATTGACCTCAAGGGTCCGAGCGATCAAGTAGAGCGTGTCAAGCACGTGATGAACGAAAAAATTGTGGAGCTCGTAGCTAAGGAGGAGGAGTTCCAAGAGCAGCGCCGTCAGCGCTACGGGTACAAGGAGGAGGAAGAGACCACGAAGGAGCCCGAGAAGACTAACGACAAGAAGCCTAAGGCGAGCGAGAGCGAAAGCACCATAAGTGATGAGAACGCCCAGCCCAACAGCGCTAGGACGCTGCCACACAACCATATTCCGGTTGGCGCGTCGATCGGTATGGTTGGTGCCCTCAAGCTCACCAAGAACCAACGTCGGCGTATGCGCAAGCGCGCGGAAAACGAGCAGCAGAACAACAATGTGTTGAGCATGCTTGTTGGTGGAGATGATGCGCCTACTTCGAGCGTCTCAACAACTACGACGACTGTGAAATCAGTTGGTGCTGATGGCGTGACAACCACGACCACGGTGACCAAGACGACGAAGTCGTCCAAGGCTGCTGGCGCCGAGAACAGTGGGTACTACCACTCGTCGAGCGGCTACTCCTTGCGACTGTGAGCGCAAGAGGCATGTGTTGCTGAAGGTGACGGTGTTGATAACATCACATGAAAATGCAACCTGTTTGGATTGTTGACTCATCTGCTAATGAAGTTGTTGCTAGCGTCGCTCTTGTTGCTTCTGCTATCGCTAACTCTCGTAGACCTACCGAAAAGGTGAGCGATCTTGCTGCTTGGTGGACACCAGAGATTTTTTCAAAGCACTCGAGGCAGTCTCTCGCCTCAGGCGAACATTCACGCTGGCAGGTGGAGCTGATGCCCTTGGGGCCAGGGTCTGCACTGGTGATCGCCCGACAGGGCGTGAGACTGGACGAACAACTTCCGACTTGGAGCGCGACAAACCAATGGTACCGCTCGCAGACATCTTTCGACCCATGATGTTCGAAGCGAGTTGAGACTTTCCAGCACTCAATCGAGGCCGACTTTTGCGCATGCTGCTGCTGGTGCCAGCTTTGTAGCCTCGGCTACCACGAAGCTGCTGACTTTTTGGCGTTGAGACTGAGTCACGATGTGGTGCGTCGCTCTGAGAATTGCTGGCAAAATCGATTCCTGCTTCTCCGCCTGACAAGACTGGAGCTGACGCGGAAAATGGCGGAGATCGAGCCGGAGATCGTGGTGGTGAAGAAAGCGATCGCGTTGGTGAAGGCAGAGGTGACACCATCGGCGCAAATGTGAGTTGCTGCTGTTGCTGTTGCTGTTGAATGGCAACAAGCAACTCGTCAAGCGCAGCCTTGCCTCCATATCGACGGGTCATGGCATCCAGCTCTGCTTCCCAGCTCCAAGGCGAAGTTTTTCCAAATGCATCATTTTCGCGCATGGCAGGAGACGTGAATGCCAGTGGCGCCGACGACGAATCTAAGTTGAGACCCGCCATTGAAGACGAAGGAGAAAGCACAGCCGTGCTGCTATCAGCACTAGCTCCACTAGCACCAGCTTGGGCCTGGTTGACGGCAAGGCGGCTCATAAACGATTCCAGTGTTCTGTCTCGAGCACCCATGGTTTCCATTGCAATCGACCGATCAGGGCTGCATGAGGAATCTCCGACAGCTAGCCGTAGCTGCTCGAGCAACCTCAGTACAGCTGACACGACTCGTGCATGCGAAGTTCCGGCACCGACGCGAGCTGGTAGAGTGACGAGTGTGAGCAACTTCCCACCAGCTCGGAGTGTGTCTTGAAGCAGCACAGTTAGCTTTGACCCGTGGAAACGTACGAACCCGACCGCGTCATCGGCATTTCGACTCGGGGAGCGACGATTTCGGTCCGATGTGAGCCGCACCCCTGCAAGAGCTATGCAAAGTGCTCGGATGCTTGCAGTAGCTGCCACTCGCTCTCGCATACGCTCGCGATCAACTGGAACGCCGATATGATCACTCTCGTCTTCTTCATAATCTAGCGGAAGAGCTAACTCCACGAGCTGAAGCTTGGACCGGATCGGCGCTCCTGATGCTGCATTCTGTCTTGTCAAGGACGCCGGCATTGGTGCAAAACGATCGTCTAGCGTTAAACACACCGTGATGACTGTGTGAGTGAGAGATGGCGACAGAGCACCGCGTTGCCCCGCTGCTTCTAGAGTGTCTCGCGCACCCTTGAGAACTAGCAGAGCCTCTTCCAGTGCTTGCACTTCGACAACAACCATGTGATTAGCTTGCTGCTGGCTGTCGATGGGTGCTGACATCGGGTCCGAGTCAAGCCCTAGCAGGTCGTACACGGTCTCATTGAAAACTGCGAGGAGGCTTAGCGAAAGTCGAGCTCGACGCATTCCTGTCGGGTTGTTTGGAATGTGACGGAAGAGCTCGGCCAGCACAACTTCCACAGCCTGCGAGGTGGTTTTGGTGGGGCCTTGGCCATTGATAACCAACTCACTCGCCCCAGCAACAGTGAGAACGCACGCGTTTCTCCCGTCAAACAGCGACTGCACCAGTGGTGAGACCGATTCATGACTACTCCATATCCTGGAGCGATCCGAGTAGAGTGCTTCACATCGAACACGCCTTCTGATCGCTGAACTTGTCGTGTCGGTGGCTCTGCTTGCACTCGATGAGTCTCCAGTGGATACAAGCTGCTTCTTGAGCATCAGCAGCTCACCCGAGTGGAAATTGGCTCGGACTAGCAGCTCCGATGTTGTCGGATTCGACCCAGAGACTTCTGGCTCGCGATCTACCTGCTGAACGACTTGGACAACAATCGCAGCATCTTGTCGTGCACGCCAGAGCTGGTCATGTAGATGTCGCCGAGCCTGCTCTGCGTCTCCTAGTGCTTCTCTCAGCGGGCCGTGCTCGGCGTGGGCCATCCGTGCGTATCTGTCGGCATTATTGACTAGCGTCAAGACTGGGACGCGGATGCTCGTCAAGAATCGTTGGCAATCAGCCTGAAGTGCCAACATGGGTGCGCGAAGTTCTCGAGTGAGTTGAACACGCAGGGTCCGAACCTCGGACAATGCTTGACTCGCTCGAGCGTGAACGCTTCTTCGTAAAACGAGATGTCGCTGCAGCGCGGCATTCTGAGCCTGCACGTGGTCTCTGGCGTGTGACCCAAACGCCTGAAAAGCGCGAGACTCAGCGCTCTTGGCAGCGACGGCGCCCTTGAGGTGGTTGACTTGATGCTGCAGGCAGTCTCGCTCGTCCACGAGTTGCTCGCGTTGTCTAGCCATTTCGTCGCCTCGAGAGAGTGCTGCAGATAGCTTACCCGCAGCCTCATCCTGCTGCCGCTCGAGGTGCTCACTACGTGCCTGGGCTTCCGTCCATTTCTCCATCAGTGTCGCCACGTGCTCTCCCCGTGCGCCAACTTCCTGGGTGAGCCGCTCGACATCTTGATTGGAAAGCTCAAGTTCTCGGCGCAACAAGTCTTTCTCTCGCTCACAGTCACCTCGAAGGCGCTCGCCCTCGGCATGAGCAGCTTGCATTTCTGCTAAAGACGAGCGAAGAGCAGACAGCTCGTCGTGCTGCATCGAGACACAAGCACTGAGCTCGAGCACCTGTAGGGCTCGCTGGTGAGACTCTACTAGTGCTCGATCTTTGGCAACGCGGGTGTCTTGAAGTTCGCGACAAAAGAAAGAGGCAGACGGAGATGGCGCGCCGCCACCTTGCTCGTCTTGATATGCTTCACCGAAATCCGCAGTTGCAATGTCTGTGGTAGAGTGGCGGCGTCGCATTATGTTGGACGCGCTGTTGCTTGATGCGGCCTGCGTGCGTAACTCGAGAACTTCGCGTTGCAGCTGATCCGTTTCGAGCATCAGCGCGTGGTTTCGCTGTTCAACTTCGCTTCGGCGTCGACGCTCGTCTTGTACCTGCGCAGTTAAGTCCAACAAGAGCTGTCCGAGTGATGACGATGGCTCAGCTGGAGCCGATGAAGCAGACGCATCGGAGTCGTGAACTTCGCCATCGGGATCAGTAGGAATGCGCTCATCTCGCATTGACAACATGTCTGTCATGATGCTTGGACCGCTCTTGAATGTGTGATGGAAGGTGTCCAAAGTCCAAAGCAGTCGTTACAACATTTCCTGCACCGGAAATACTCGACCAGGTCTCATCTTTAGGACTGCATTGTTCAGTTTGCAGCATGAGCGCCAAGACCCGGCGGAGTAACCAGGAACTTGAAGAGCTGAGATCAAAGGTAAATGCTAGCTTGCTGCTTGCATCCAGATGGGAGTTTTATTTTCTCACTGCGAGCTCAATGTCAGTTAGCTCAGGCTGCGGCGTTTGACCCTGCCGTGCCATTGTCCAAACCCACTGCCGCTCCAAATGCCCGACGTAGTAAGCCGATGACTTCCGTATATCATCGCAAAAGTGGCGACAATAATCCGGCGATGGCTTTGTCTCGTCCGGGGCGCAAGACGCTTGCGAGCATCGAGTACGAGCGACAATTTGCCACGTTCGACTCGCTCGACACGAAAAGAGCTGCTGCAGCCTCCACTTCGGGCAAAATAATCCGTGAAACGGATAAAAGTGCGCTGCAGGACGAGTACATGACCCGCCCGCGCGAGGTTAGCGTCATTCCAAAGAGCTTGGCAGGCTCGCAGCCTACAACGGACACGCGTCCTGCCGGCAAGCGAATGTCTGCTGGGCCGGCAATCCCACAAGTGTTCCTCATCTGAGAGCAAGACAATCAGTACGGAAAGAGCGGCTTGCCATTGCATCTTACGGTTGAGAAAGCTCGCTCGTCAAATTGTTTGATGCCCGCCTTTGGTCACTGCGCCGTCGGCGGAGGCACGTACTTCATGCGGGCGCGGGCGTCGAACTCTCCTTCCTGCGCCTGGCGCCTCGCCATCTCCTTGATCTCTCGCTGGCGCTCCTTCTTGCGTCGGTTCTCGCGCTGTCGCTTGGTGAGTCCGTCCACGAGGTTGTCGGGAGCCTCGACAGGCGGCTTCTTGGCGTTCTTGGCCTTGCCCACGACCTCCCAGCCGTCGTCCTCGCCCTCGCTGCTGCTTTCGTCCGACTCGCTAGACGCTACATCTCTCAGAGCTTCTTCTCGAGTGCTTTTAGGCTCAGCAGCTTGGCCCTCAACCCGAATGAGTTCTGCTGGCACATGGAACTCGACCTCTCCATCGTCGTAGCGGAGATGGTAAGTGTTCCCTCGGCGCACCTGCAAGTTCAAAAGAACCAGCTTTGTGAGCCCTGGAATTCACACATTTTGCCCCCAAGGATCTCCACGCTGCTCACCTCCGTCACCACAGCCGGGAACCAGTCATTTCCACCTTGGAAGCGTGCCTCGACGCGCTGGTCCAGCTCCAGCCTGGGGGCTTGTAGAGTAATAGGAGCAGCTTTAGCTGGTCCCAACGCCGCGGGCTTGAAGCGCCGGGTCGCCAACTGCTTGGAGGCCGGCCGGGCATCATTGTCGCTGTCGCTGTTGCTCTGCTGGGGCTCCTGGGCTTCTTGCTTGGCTTGAACCGGAGCTTCTTCGCCTGGAACTTCTTCTGCTTGGGGCTTGCTCTTCTTCTTTTGCTTCTTGCGGGGCCGGCGCTTGGCCTCCGAGCGCGCCGAGACCGGCGTTGGCTCCGTCTCAGAGCGGCGAGAAGGGTGCAGCACGAGCTTCCAGGCCGCGAGCGACAGCGCGAGCAGCAGCAGCGTCGCCAGCAGCCGAGCCACGGGCGAGAACTCGGCCATGACCGCTCGGCTTGAAGGTGTCGATGGGAATTCACGGTACTACGCTGCCGCTTCGGACGAGCGACATTCGCGCAACATTGTAACGGCCGATTTGAAGGACTTGAGTTGATGGCATGCGAATTCGACGGCCGATTCAACAGGACTCGACTTGGTGAACGCTCCTCGCATGTTCATCGAGTCGATCAACTTGACCCGATCTAATATTCCCGCTCAAGATTGATTGAGTTCAATTTCAAATGTTGGTATTGCAGCTCTCTTCCAGTATCTTTGCTTGCGCATTGATCGTTCCAACGGAACATCATCTTCGATGACAACATCATGGCTATCGGCTTCCCTCCCATGAGCACAAACCACATACGCATGTATGTACTCGGCGGTGACGTCAAGACGTACGAATCCAGTGAGCTTGCCAGTAAGCTTGCCAAGCCACATCTTTCTCAAGTGCAGCGCGAAGTTGAAGCGGATGGGAGGAAGAAAATGGGTTCACATGCGAGTCTTGGCCAGGGTTTCGACCTCATGAGAGACCATTGAAAGACCAGCCGCAGCGATTGACCGATGGATGGCAGATCATTTGTTCATCTACACGCTCGAGTCGCGGTCGTGACGGCGGCGGCGGCGGCGCCATGTTGGCCGTATCCGATCCTACCGGCGGGTCACGATCCATGATCACAAGATATAACATGCCGAGTGGACGAAAGACGCAAGACGAAAGAAGTACGACGTGGTACTTGGGTCGGGTGATTCGAAGCGAAGCCAAAAGATCGCACCGTTTCGCCCCCTTGGTTCAGTCAGACGGCGCTGCGCGATACTGAGACCAAGTCGCGCGCCAAGATCCTTCTTCACCGGCGTATCCTGTGGAGAAAAAGCGGCCGGCCCTCCACGCAAAGATCTCGCTGTGACTCGGTTCTCATACAGTAGCTCGAAGCCGTCGAGAGGTGTATGTCGGCAAAGCGTTCGTTTACTGTACGCACGCAGGGGTGAGCCGTGAGCAAGCGAGCGCCACGCTTGACAAGCTCCGCGTATCACTCGATCCGGATCCGAGATCCCAGCAGCTTGGCCCATTCATTGTCAAGACGCCGTCGATGATAAACATACAACAACAACAACAACAACAACAACAACGATACTATCAGCTATCCATCCAACACCAACACCAAGAACTACAACAATGGTATGTATCAGTGACAGACGGACGCTAGGCGTGACGCCATCGCGCCGCGTCGCAAATTTTGATGGCGCGCGTGCATCACATCCAAGTTGAAGCTTGCCGCCCCTGGGTTTTACACGTCGATCAAAGATCTGCAGCTTTCAAAGCCCGGGCTAAGAATAAGAACCAAGCGAAGGATTGGTATCCGTCCACCACGCTTGTCCACAGTGACCGCGAGTTTCTTTTGATCCGCACCAGGTGAGACCATGATGGTCCACGAGTTGAACGGCGTCGTCCATGACCGCAAAGTGCCCAAAGCCAAAGCCACCAGAAGAGAACGAGAAGCGTTGGTCGGTTTCGCTTACAGTGGCATCGAGGCTCGCGACAGCGGCCTTCGCTTCTGCGAGGACGGCACGGCCGCTTCGACCCTTTGCGTACTGTAGATGTCGCTCCTCAGCCGGAACTTTAGCGCTGAGCGCTAAAGAGAAGCGCGAGAGAGCTAACACAGCGGGGATGGGCAGCCGGGCCGCATGGGTGTGGACGGCCGCATCCGCGCGGACGGCCGCATCCGCGTCCGCGTCCGCGTCCGCAGCCCTGTGGCCCACTCACACGCGAATCCGCGGGCTACCGTCCACACCGTCCGCAGCCGTCCGCAGCCCGTCCGTCCGCACATGGACCGCTCGTCCGCGCTCTCGTGGGCCGACGCGCGGCCGTTCGACCACGATCCGCGCGCCGTGTGGCTGCCGTCCGCGTCCATGGCCGCGTCCGCGCGGCCCGAGTGGCCCGGGGACTTTGGCTGGCCGGAGCCCCCGGCCGCGGACGATCTGCTGTACGCGCGTCCGACGTTTGCGGCCCGCGCGTCCGCAAGCTTCCCATTGGTCCCGGACGCGTTCTCGATGGGGATGGCGTCCGCGTCCGCGTCCGCGGCCGCAGCGCGTCCGCACGTCGTCCACACGCACTTGGCGGGCAACTCTCGCGCGCGGGAGATCGCGATCGGCCGGTGGACCAACGAGGAGCACCGGTGGTTCCTCAAGGGGCTCGAGATGTTCCAGGGCCCCGCGTGGGGCGAGATCTCGCGGCTCATCGGCTCGCGCACGTCCACGCAGGTGCGCACGCACGCGCAGAAGTTCTTCACCAAGCTCGCGCGCCAGGGCCGCTCTATGCCGCACTTTGACGCCCAGATCCGCAAGGAGCGCGACCGGCTGCTGGCCCAGGGCGTCCACGTCCACAGCGGCCCGTCCGCAAGTCCATCCGCAGTGCGTCCGCAGTCGCTGCTGGCCCGCGTGGACGCTGCGGACGGGCTCGGCTTCGGATTGGGCCAAGCCACGCCGACGGCCGCCGCCGCGGCCTACGGCCTCGGGCCGCTCAACTCCATGTCCCCGACGGCCGCCAAGCTCCACGCGCTCGCCAAGAAGCGCCCGCTGTCGCCCTCGGCCGAGCTGGACGCGGCCCTGGCCGACTACGCGGCCGCGGACCGCGTCCGCAAGCCGCGGCTCGTCGTGGACACGTCCGCAGGTTCGTCCGCAGCGTCCGCAGCCTTCCCACAGCTGCCGTCCCCGCCCGCGTGGACCGGGCCGCTACCGTCGCCCATCCCCCTCGTCATGGCCGCGTCCGCGGGCCCCGCGGACGACTCGCTGCCCCCCATGACGCGCTTGCTGCGCCGAGCCTGAAGCTCTATCATCACTGATCCCTCCCAAGCATGACCGAAAATTTGTATAGTGTAAATAATTTCAAGCAAGAATGAGAACTGTATAAACGACGCTCTCAGATCATGGTGAGAAACGAGAAGTGAGATCAAAGCAGTTGGCGAGAATCGGACGCCTATAGACATCTTGATTCTACTATAGACTCTCATTTTTTTTACACTTCGTTTCACTATACTTGAAGGAGTGATGGTCACATGTGGTTTAGGTTTGTTGAAATTCCGATAGCGGATGAGAGGTTTTCGTCCACTGCCATCCACTATCAGCCGATAGTGTACAACAGTGGACGATCCTACCGGTCAGTCTGGCCATGGCGTCGCGACGACGCGGTCCCCGGCGCGTGCCGAGCGCTCTCAAGGCGTCCACGCGGCCCCGGCACGCTCTGGTGCTCGTGCTGGGGGACGTGGGGCGCAGTCCACGCATGCAGTACCACGCGTTGTCGCTCTCGCGGTCGGATTCGGCTCTCAAAGTGTCGCTGGCCGGTTGTGAGGGCGAGAGATGCGTTCCCGAGCTGTTAAAGCAGCAAAACGTCGAGATTTTGACCTTCCCGGCGTCCACGACCCGCTTCATGCCGCTCAAGGTCATTTTCCAGGCTTTCCAGCTGCTCTGGCTGCTGCTGGTGACTGCCGGACCAGTGGACCTCGTGCTGCTGCAGAATCCGCCGACGTGAGGATTCTTCATGTTTTCATATGAAGAAGTTGCTTCTACATGAGAGAAAGTTGTGGATGTTGGAATTTTAGCTGACTGCTTTTGTTGTTGTTTGTTTGTTCAGGATCCCGACTTTCGTGGTCGTGTGGATGTGCTGCAGGCTCAAAGGAGCCAAGTTTGTCATCGACTGGCACAATCTCGGCTACAGCATCCTCGCGCTGTCGCTCGGTGCCAACCACCCGCTCGTCAAGGTGGACACAGTTTTTTTTTATTGCTAGGAAAAGCAGATTTGCTGATGGCGGGCTTCTTGGTGGTGGACGGCAGATCTCCAAGTGGACGGAGCGCGTGTTTGGCCGAAAGGCTGACGCCAACTTTTGCGTGACGCACGTCATGCAGCAGTGGCTCCGGGACACGTGGCAGATCGAGGCCAAGGTGCTGCACGACAAGCCGCCGCCGTTCTTTCGGCCAACACCGCTCGAGGTGCAGCATGACCTCTTCCAGCGCGTTGGAGACCAGCTTGAGCACTGCCGCGACGTGCGTGCTCTCCATCGGTGTTATGCCTTGATACTCTCGCTTACCACACACTTCAATTGTACAGATCGTCAAGTGGACAAGCAATAGCGCGGACGAAACTATCATGACGCGCAAGGCTGCAGGGAAGAGCACGAGGAGAAACGCTAGTGGTGGAGCTGTCGTATCGCGTGAGGATCGCCCTGCGATGCTGATTTCGTCAACAAGCTGGACGGCCGATGAGGATTTTGGGATTTTGCTCGACGCACTTAATCGACTTGACGCTCGAACTGCGTCGCTCCCACCCAGCGAGTTCCCGAATTTGTTGGTTGTCGTCACGGGTAAAGGCCCGCAGAAGCAAATGTACCTGGAAAAGATCAAGCAGCTTGCGTTCCGTCGCATTCGTATCGCCACCATGTACGCTATCGCTCTCTGGTCTTGGTACCTATGACTGCTTGCTTATATGTTTTTCGTTGCTTCAGGTGGCTTGAGGCGGCAGACTATCCTCTCATTCTAGGCAGCGCAGACCTTGGCGTGTGTTTACACACGTCGTCCTCGGGTCTCGATCTGCCCATGAAGGTTCTTGACATGTTTGGCTGCCGTGTCCCCGTGTGCGCTGTTGGCTTCGAGTGTCTTCCTGAGCTCGTCAAGCACGACAAGTACGTGGGTGTGCTAGATGGCAATCAGTGGAACAATGTGTCTCACGTTTACTTTCAGGAATGGACTGGTGTTCGACACGTCAGAAGAGCTGTCTCAACAGTTGTTCGACCTGCTCAAGGGATATCCTGGCGGCACAGCACAGCTTGACCGAATGCGTGGGGCACTCTCAAATATCGAGGTACCAAGTCTCGTGGCATTGACTTTGCTGGAGGTATTCACTCACCTCGCGAAAATATCTGTCTAGCATTGGCCCGAGAACTGGAACCGAGTTGCAGCACCAGTCTTCCGCGCACAGCTTGGCCTATGATGGCTTCTTGTTTCACACATGGAGATATAGTTGCTTGGCGTTCAAAGAGTTTTCATTCAGAAAGTAAAAGTCGAGAAAACCATGACCCCAATACTCTCACTTTTGAAGAACCACACGACAATCCAGGTATTTCGATTAACACGTCGGGATTTGATTGAAATGAGCATGTCTACTACCTTGGTTGAAAAGAGTGATGGAACCCAGCGGAGCACAATCAAATGCTTAGGCACCGAAACAAATGATGAACTTCTACAGCTGTCGGTCTCTCCTCAGGATCAAACGATAAGCAGCGACCTGCTAGCCCGCGAACCGCAGCAGGACACCGAGCATCGAAACTCGGACGCAGCTCGCCGTTCGCCACCAGCTGCAGTAGCGCAATGTTCGACACCACTTTCTTCCCCTCATTGTCATCACCATCACTTGCTTCGTCATGACTGCGAAAGC
>JAASGX010000288.1:0-28225 GCA_023334415.1 Phytopythium chamaehyphon | reverse complement strand
TGTGCCCTGAAATTCATCAACCACCTGTCAGCCTTACAAGTGCACACCGACCATCCTAGTCGTAGCGCGTCGTAGTCCTTTGCCTTTGACCAGCTCGTTGCCCTTGTCCTTCTACTCCAGCGCACTAGCCGCCCGTGCAAGGCATCGACTCCCCAATATACACAAACATCTTCAGTACCAATGGTGGGCAGAGGATTCTCAAGCATCTTACTCGTGCTGCTTGCGTCGCGACCCAGCTAGCCCAGCTTGAGTCGGAGCGGATCCTGCAAAAGCCACCAGCATCAGCCCGCTGCGGGTTACCATTGAGACCACCGACCTCATACAGGCGGGTCCCGTAGGTCCGATCGATTTCTATGGGACCGCTGGAGGTCCCATCGGGCGGGCCGATCACGTTTCGATATGGAGAGAGAGGCTCGCTAGCGCTGCCCGCTGCATCATGGGAGCCCGGAGCGAGCTTCAGCGCTCGACGAGCACTGCGACGACGCGAGCTTCAGCCCCACGCGCCATCAGACTCCGAACGGATCGCGACCGGATCACTACCAGATCACGAGAGTATCAGACCGGATCTCGAACGGATCGTGTCGTCCACGATCGCACGGCACTAACGTGACAACCATGGGCGGCGATGCGGCGCGCGACCGGTTCGTGCGAGAGCTCATCGCGGCGCTGGAGGCGCAGGACGCGCTGGCCCTGGGCGCTTCACCCGCGCTCGGCGCTTCGCTCCCGGCCCCCGCGGGCTCCGAGGGCGCCGCGGGCGAGGCGGAGGCGCGCGCGGCGCTCTTCACGGGGCTCTTCGCCCCGGGTCAAGCGGCTCGGGCGGCGCAGGCGCCATCCGAGGCGACGCGCGCGGACCTCGCGGCCGAGGCCCACGCGCAGCTGCAGTTCGACTTCCCGCAGCTGCAGGACCAGCAGACCAGGGCGCTGGCCGAGGTGTACCGGTCGTTCGCGTCCAGCTCCGTCGCAGACGGCGCCAGCGTCGCCGAGTTCGCGCTCTCGCGCACGCTCGTGGACGGCATCGCGTACCTGAACGACCGTGGGAATGGCGCTGGCGGGGAGCAGGGGAGGAGGTCTGAGGCGAGCGGCATGCTCGCAGCCGCGGTGCTGCTTGAGCTCGTCAGGTTCCTGGTGGAGAAGCGCGGAACGCCCAAAGCTCGCGTGCTGCTAGCCGACCTAGTCGTCCCGATGAGGGACAAGCCTACGCCGACAGCGTACAGCTCTGACCAAGATACGCTGCAACCAGCTGCGCACCAGGTTTCTGAAGACGATTTCGAGGAGAAGTTTGCGGCACAGGAAGACCCCGATGATCTTAGTGAGGTGTACGAGGGAGGCGAGCCGGTGGATCGTAGCATCCACAGCCTCTTTGCCTCGCAAATCGGCCACCAGGCTCCTGCAGTGAACCAAGGTTTCGATGAGAAGCTGCGGTTCTTGGCGTCTGAAACGTTCTCGTCATCTTTTTCATCGCTTTCGGTCGAGAGGTGGCAAGACTGGGCACTTGACGACACACTCTGCTCCATTGTCAAAATGCTGTTGGCTCCAACGAACGACAGTATCTCTAGCTATGATGGCAAATATTTTGGAGTAGAAGGCGAGTGGACCAGATATTTCTTTATCTTGCGGGATCGTCTACTCCAGTTCCCAGCATCCAGTCAGCGGGGCATTCGGAATCTCAAAGATCTGGCGAAGCACTTCCAGACTACCCATCTACCGCAGTTCTCTTTGCCCCATTCGGCATCTAAAGTAGATCGAGAAGAGTTGACTGAAGCGCAGCAACCGCACCACGTTGTTTATCGCGTGCTAGCAGAGCTCGTCGTGTCCAAGGAGTTCCAGCAACGAAGCTCGCAGCGTGCGCAGGAAAGCCTCGCCTCAGCCATTTATGATCTGTTGCCGCTGATTGTCGATGAGCTCCAGATTCTCAGCCGCAAACCCAGTTACAACTCACATGATAACGACCGGGTTGTGATATTCCTGCAGTTGCTCCATTTTCTTATGCTCACGGCTGCAAACGTTCGCGTGATGGCAGAGAGACTTCACGAAAGTGGCGTCCTTCGGACACTCTTGTCTTTGCTGCCGTCATCGACGCCTGCTTCGGATTCAACAGCCGAGCAGACAGTCTGGTTTCGTCCACTTTTTCGACTGGTTGGAGAGTGTGCACTATGGCACGAAGGGATTGCAGAGTACATTTCCCGAGTTCCCCGTGCAGCGTCACTACTTCCGAGCCTTCCGCGATTGCTTCCCCCCGAGGCTGCTGTGCTCGCCTTTGCATTCTATCAGCACCAGGTGAACTCTTCCAACAACGTGTGGGAGTTGTTTATGTCTCCATCGCTCTTCCCCCCTCACTGCGACAGCTATCTCGAGGCAATGGAAAAGGTGCGTTCACAAAAACTTATGTTCATGCTGCTGCTGAATGAGATCACTCATATCGTGGAGCTGTTTATATACAGCTTCAAGGTGCCGTATTCGTGCTGGACTCGCTGTCGACTGCTATCCCAGCGATGCGTTCTCCAGTGCGAACAGAGCTACAGCAGCAAGTTAGGAAGGTGTACGCAACCATTTTCCCGAGTGGTTTTGAGTACCCGGCCCCAGACACGATTAAGGCCGTTGTCCAGTCGAAGAAGCCAGGCGCTGAGGCAGATGAGACCAACAAGACACACGACGAAGACCGAGGGAGAGCTGAAGGGCTGCAGTTTGACTTGCTGCGGAACAAGCTGCGGCAGACAATGAAGACGCTGCTGCTTGGGCTCGCAGCAGGTCCGGGCGGCCAGAGCACCCGTTCATCGTCGACTTCCAAGGTGGACTAGTACAGGTTAGGATAGAGTTTGACACGCAAGAATGAAGGTCACTTCAACTTCAACCGCAGATCTTCATTACGGTCTGTCTCCAAAGCAGGGCGGCTCATTCCCCAACTCACCAGCCAGCCCTCAAGCCCCAAACGCCTGTCTCCCCATGGAGCGCTGCACCAAGACCCGCGTGATGCTCGAGGCGTCGCTGGACCTGCTGCGGCTGCTGGCGAGCGACGAGGCGACGCAGAGCGCCATCGTCCAGGGCGAGTGCGTGGTCGCGCTCGTGGCCGTCGTCCAGCACGGGACGCAGGCAGAGACGGCACTAGCGCTCGAGACGCTGTGGTGGATGGCGCAGAACCCGGCGACGCACGAGAAGATCGCGGGCGCTGGCGGCGTCCGCGCGCTGGTGGAGCTCCTGCTGGCGGCGAGCGGCGAGGCCGAGAAGGCCATCGCGATCGACGTGCTCAACAAGTTCGCCAAGAGCCCCAACTCGAGGTCCGCGGTCATCGCGGTCGGAGGGCACGAGGCTGCTGCCTCCCTGGTAGTGCAGCATGTCGACTGGATCCCGAGAGCGAGTGGAGACAAGACGGCCGAAGGAGCGGATACTGCAGTATCGTCGCAGCCGGACAGTGACGAGTTTGTCGAACTCGCTGAGGAAACTGCCAGCGCTGCGTCGGCCGAGGACCCGGAATAGGTTTGCCTCTACCTCAAGACTCTCGACCTCGTTTGAGGCATGGAGTGCCAATCAAGTCCGTCAGGTTGTGTATGTAGAGCAGTTTAGGACGATCCAAATGCTGGTTTCCCTTCGCGTCTTCGCAATGTGCATGGCATCCCAAACGCACTCATCAATGCGGTCTAGAGCCGCGCCAAGGTTTCCGCCTCCTTCACTCCTCAACTCGCTAGGCACTTCCCAATCCTCCACCCGCAGACCATGAAGGCTACGCCAACCCGCGCCAGCATGCTGGAGATCTCGCTCGGCGTGCTCTACAGCCTGGCAGCCAACGAGGCGACGCAGGACTCCGTGGCCAAGCGGAACGCCGTGAGCGCGCTCGTGACCGCGGTCGAGAACGGCAGCGACGCCGAGAAGACGCTAGCGATCGGCGCGCTGCGCAAACTGGTCGAGAGCCGCCGTACCCACGCCGACATCGCGCGTGCCGGAGGGATCAAGGCGCTCGTAGGCGTGCTCTGCGACAGCCAGTCGACTGCGACGCACCAGCGCCTGGCGCTCATCGCGCTCGCCGACCTGGCCAAGAACGCCGAGTGCCAGCCCGACATCGTCGCGGAGAACGGCCACGACGTGATCGTCTTCTTCGTGGTTTCGTTGGCTGGAGAACTGGTGGAGAGCGCGAGCAAGGACAGCGAGGCCGAGTTCGTGGAGGCTGGCGACACGGACAACGAGACCGCGAGTGACAAGGCGGGCGAGCCTGCCAGCGGCAAGGCACAGGAACTCGCTTGCCGCAGCCAGTAAGGCGAGTAGCCCCACACCGCAGTGATTCGTGAAGTACATGCACGTGCCATGAGCGGCTCGTTCCTTATTGTGGAGCTTATAGCTCTGGCTGGCGGCACTCGTTCTCGCCTGTAAAGCCGGCGCTTCCTCTCCTGTATCTTACACGCACCCAGCTGCTCGAGCGTGATCTAGTGCTCGAAGGCCCACGCGTTCTTGTCGAGGAAGTCCTGGATGGCCTCGCGCAGCGACGTGTTGGGGCGGATCATGTCGAGCGTCAGCCGCTTGCGCGTCAGCGGGTCGATGGGGCCGTTCGTGCGGATGTGCTCCTCCAGACAGCTGCGCTCGTACCTGCAAGTCGACCTCGCTCGTCAGCCAGCACTCACCACTGTCAGCACGACACAAAAGAGCACGTACGAGACGCCGTTGGGCGTGGTGACGGGGTCGTGCATGATCTCCATGCTCACGGGGCACACGAAATACTCGGGGACCTCGCCCGGGTGCATGCGGTCTTCGGCGCTCGCGAATACGTGCTCCACGTACGCGACCATGGCGTCGAGCTCCTCTGCGGCCTGCCGCTGGCCGCCCGCGGAGCCTACCGACTCCTCAAAAACTTCGGCGACGCGGCGAGAGCCGAACAGGCGAGCTAGCTGCACGCGGACCTTGTCGTGGCGCGCCATGCGGCGCTGCTGGTCGTGCTCCCAGCCTTGCTTCTTGACGCGGCGCAGTTCGAGCGAGATCTCGCTCTGGAAGGCCGCCGACTTGCGCGTCTTCTGCGCGCTGGCGAGCGCCTGCTGCAGCGCCTCGACGGCCGCGCCGAACGCCCGCAGCCGCGTCTGGCTCGTGCCCAGCAGGTAGCTGGCCTTGGCGTTCAGCGGGTCGTGCACCAGCGCGCGCTCGCAGTCGTCGCGGCACGCCGCCCAGTTCTCGAGCTTCGGCACCGCCGCGTCAGCCCCACTAGCCACCGGTCCGCGCGTCGCAGGTCCGCACCTTGGAGTAGCAGAGCGCGCGGTTGGAGTAGTAGGTCGTGATGGTCGGGCTCAGCACCTGCGCAAGTCATGGAGGTTACTCGGGCTCTAGCGGGTGCCAGGACGCGGGAGGCGCGCACGTACGATCGCCTCCGTGTACATGTCGATCGCCGCGTTGAGCTTGCCCTTCTGGAAGCACTGGTTGCCGCGCAGCTTGAGCTGCTCGGCGCGCTCGGCCGCCATGCCGCGCTCCTCCTCTTTCACTCGAGTGTGTTTAGGCGTAAACGCAATCCGGCCTCCAGCGCCATCACTCTGACAGGCAGTCTGTCAAAATGCGCATTTTGGAGCGCCGCCAAGACGAAGCTATTTCCGGCCGTCACCACCAGCGACGCGAGCATGCCCTGGAGTGCATGCAACCCCGTGCTGGAGCAGCGCTGGCGCGGCGCGCAGCTGCAGGCCCACCGCGGGCGCCTCGATTCCATCGCCAGTGCCGCCAGCACGTCCACGCGCGCGCTGAGCGTCGCGCTGGCGGGTGGCTCGAGCCCCGAGCGCGTGCACCCGACGCGGCGTAGGGGCTCGGCGGGCGCCAAGGCGGCGGCGGCAGTCCCGCCGGCGCTCATGGGGCGATCTAAGTCGCCGGCGGCCAAGTCTCGCCAGCGGCAGATAGAGCGCGATAATCTCGCGCTTATCAACAAGATCCTGGCGCAGGAGGCGCGCGGCCGCAAGCCCCACGGCGCCAGGCCCCGCCCCGCGTCCGTCCACTGCGTCCGACCCACTCGCGAAGAGGACGAGGATGTCATTGACGTTCGCAGCGCTATGGGGATTGCGGCGCACGACCACGAGTGCGCGCCCATGCCCGACGCGCCCCGGTCGGCCGCGAGCCACGCGCTGTACAAGCGGCGGTCGGCGGGAGCGCACGTGGGGTTTTGCGACCAGAATGCGCCGAGGATGGACCGCGAGGCCGGAGCTGCTAGAAGGCGTTCGCAGGCGCAGAGAAAAATCCTCGAGGAGAACAAAAAGCTGCTGGAGCGCATCATGACGGCGAGGACGAGCGTCAGCCGCGCTGTGTGGCAGCGGCACGAGCAGGAGCACAACAAGCTGCTGAACAACATCTCGCGCCATCGAGTCCCGCGACAGGAAGAGCACCACTACCCCAACGACCACCTAGCACGCTCCAGCAGCATGATTGGTAGTGGACTTGAAAACGTCGTAGCTATCGGAGGTGATGCTCAAGCCTCTCCAACTCGCGACAGGCGACGGTCGCGGCCACTGTCAGCGTCCAACTCCGCCCCAATGCTGCCCATGCACTCAGCAAGAGCGAGCGACTCAGTCGTGGCGCGCATGCGGCGGATGGTCATTGAGCAAGCTGAAGGTGCAAGTGCAGCAGAGCACCAAGACCAATAAAAAATTGCATTCCATTTATTTTGGCGTGGGCGAGCCTTGCTGGCCTCCGCCAACGCACGACGCTTTGTCATCCAACACGCACTGCCTACTGTAGCCTGTATCTGTACTTCCACCTGCATTCACAGTTCCACACCACCCTCCCACTCGCTCGGGTGCATGCGCTGGAATGTGAGCCGGATCGGTGTCTGGGTCTGTAGACGTTCGAAGAACTTGGTCAGCACCGTTGGCGAGCCTTCTAGGCCAAGGTCTGCGACCTTGTTCTTGCCGATCCGGATCAGAATGTCGCCCACGCGCACGTGGCGGAAACTCTTGCAGATCGACCGGTCTGTGTTGAGCAGCATCCGCAAGCAGAGTTGCTCGGTCTCCGTCCCCTCACGGTAGTTGCGCTCACAGTAGTAGACACGCTGCATCGAGAAGCCAAACTCGCCAGTCTTCCACTCTACCTCGTAGAACGCAGACTCGTCGAGCGTGAACTTCGTGGGCCCGTCCTGGAGCCCAGAGAGGGCCCCGATCGATGGCGGCAGCTGGCGCTTGAGGTCCAAAGGCAATCGTGCGCGTGCTCTGCGAACGTACCCAGCAGTCTGGGGAGCTGGTGGAACGACACTCGAGGGTTTTGGTCGGCTCACGGTCGGCACACGAGGAGCAGCCATTGTTGCCGGAGGAGCAGGAATTGGCTGAACAGCCCGTGCAGGCGTTGGATTTGAGGTTGCTGCACCATTACCGAGGACCTGCGACGACCGAGGCGGCGCTGTGTGAGTTCGACCAACGAACGATAGTCGAGCGGAGCCTCTCGATCCGGTAGAATCGGTCTTGGTAATGTCTCGACCAAGCGCCTGGAGAGCGATCTGATGAGGAGTCAGCTTGCTTGAAGGAGCTGACGTAGCCTGTTGGTTTTCCTCTGAAGTAGACACCTGCTCATCTGCTTCATATTGGTTGTTCGAGGACAGCATGTCCTCATCTACTTCAGCAATGGTCTCGAACTCAGCAGCTCCATTGTCGTCTTCGTCCGAAGACTCCTCGGAAAACACACCATTATCGCTAAACTGGTTGTCGGTGCGCTGAGAGTCGACGTCAAAGTCACTGAAGTCGGGAACCTCGCTGCCGCTAGTGGTGTCACCCTCGTCATCGTCGTCTTCATCGTCATCATCAACGGATAGAGTGGCTGCAAGAGCAGACACATCCGCCTGTGGCGAAAGCGCCTGGTTGTCTGTGACTAAAGCGAAATGGTCCTCGCTGCCCTCAGTCTGCGTCTCTGATTCCGCGTCGGAATTGCTGTCGACAGGCCGCTCGACGGACTTGTCGATCTCCTTACACTCCTCGCTCTGGACCACTACGATAGGAGTATCAGCTGCAACAACAGATGCCTTATCAAGCTCGTTGATTGGCAGCGAATCCTGGAAAAGGTTCACTGGCTCATGGCGTTCAACCGATACAGGTGGCTCCGGAGCAGAGCTGCGCCGAGAAGGAAGAATGTCGTCGAATGCAGACACTTTGATGTCTGACTTTGGAGGGGCTGCTGCAGCTGATCCACGGCGCGGACGCGCAACAGGTGACCCTGGGATGCCCTCGGTAAACGCAGAGATCTTAATGGCAGACTTGGGCGGGTTCATCACAAGAGAGTTTCGTCGCGGACGCTCCACTTCGACCTCTGTCACCTTTGATGAAGCAGCCTTGGTTGGCATCTTCTCGTCCTTGATGTTGGATTGTGTGTCACGAGCGTCTTGGCGGCGCAGCATGTGCCGCCGCCGCTCCTGCTGCGCAAGCTCCCGCGCATCGCGAAGCTTGGTGCCCGGTGCTTGCTCCAGGTTGTAGTGCGCCTCCTTTTGCTTCGCCCTGTAGTCCGCCTCGAAGCGCACGCGCGAGCTCGGCGGCGCGGCAGTGTGGTGAAAGCCCATCATGGACGATGGCGGCGCTCCACGGTCCCTGGCGGGGTCCTTGAGCGCCGACGGCGGGGGTGCGCGAATGCTACTCGCGTACTTGTCGAGCTGCGGCTTGGCGAACTGCCCCGACGACCCGGGGCGGCGGCTGGAGGCGGCCGAGTACGTGATGGGCTTGGAGCTCGAGTAGACGAGGTAGGGCGTGGACATGGGCGGCGGGCCGCCGTTGAGCGGGTCCTCCTGCTTGAGCCCGGCGTACTTGGAGCGGCTCTGGTACTGCTTGGCGGCGCTGTAGTACCTCGACCTGGAGCTCGCGGTGGGCGGCGGCGCGTGCGTCCTGCGCGTCGACGGCGGCGCCAGGCCGTAGTTTGCGGACGGCGGGTAGCCCGCGGCCGCGGCGGCCGGCATGTCCTCGAGGCGCACGCTGCGCACCGGCGGCTTGTGCGCGTGGCTCGCGTACTCGGACGACGGGATGTAGCGCGAGCCGCCGCCGGCGGCGCTGCCGGGCACGGCGCCCGCGCCCGAGCGAGCGAGCCGCAGCTGCGCGCGCTCGAGCTTGGCGCGGATCTGCTCCATCATGACGCGCTCGCTGGTGAGCGGCGGGTCGCCCGCGGCCGACGGGGGCGCGCGGCGGCTCTGCATGCTGCGGGGCTTCACGTCGCGAGTCGGCAGGCTGCGGAGGGAGAGGAAGTGGCCGAGAAAGGCTCGTTGCCGCGCTGGCGTTGCCCTTTCTCGGGGAAACTCGCGGTGAAACACCTGGGCGCCGCCCTAACCAGCCCCTGGGGCCGGACTCTCTGCCGCGGGTGGTGGCTTGCACTGCAAGTCTGCAACTGCGAGTATCGTGGTATAGCCAGCGGAGGCTTCTCGAGTGGCATGACGGCTCGCGCAGACTCAGGAAAACGCCCGCCGCCACACTCTGCGAGCATAGCCTGAGGCTGCCATCGTTGTCTTTCATCGGTTGCCGGCGGTTTCCCCTCGCGTCTTGACGTCATTCAGTCGGGTTACGCTGGACGGAGGTGGCGTACCCCATCCTGAAGCCATCTCTCATACAAACTCCAACACAGATAGGGAGGAGTTACAAAGGTTACCCTACCGTCAAGCACCTTGAAAGGGCGCGCCAATATTTTGGCGGCGGAAGCCGTCGCCAGCTGGCCCCTCGACGCGACGGCGGCGCTCGCGGTGGCTGCTCTCGGCAATACATTATGGTAGTCGAGCGCTGCTGGTGGTGGGCGCTGGGACAGCGCGGCGGTCATTAGCTCACCCGCGTGTCGGTGAAGCCGCGGCAGGCTGCGTCCGCCAGCTGGGCGCGAGTGGCTTGACGTCGAGGGCCGAGCGGCGGATCCGGCGGCGCTCGTCGTGGGCTCACGGCCGCGGCCACACGCAGGAGCCCGACCAGCGCGCCCCCGGGCGCGACACCGCCGATCAGCTGCGCGCCACGGCCGCCTGATGCCCACGAGGTGTCGGCCAGCGCCACGAAGCGCAGCCCCGAGCGCGCCAGCAGGCGCCGCAGCGGGCGGTAGAAGGCCGCGCACTGGCGCCGGTGGTACCAGCTGAGCGCGCAGTAGGCGGCGCGGCGCAGCTCCCGGTCGTCCGGCAGGTGCGCGGGCAACACCGCGGCGCCCTCAGCCAGCATGGAGCGCAGGATCGCGTCCTCCTCGGCCTGGCGCTGGTGCCGGTCGCCCGCCACCAGCGACAGCGACAGCATCTCGGGCCGCAGCTCGGCGTACTCGGCCAGCACGCGCTCGCGCCACTCGCACAGCGCACAGGCGTCGCCCGACGCCGAGATCCCGTCCCAGTGGAGCCCCAGCAGGTCGTCCGCGCGCGGCTCGCGGTGGTCGAGCACGAGCGAGTCGCCCAGCCCGGCGCGCGCGCGGTTGAGCGCGGCCGCGACCTGCCGCGGCGTCCACTGCGAGGCCGAGCCACTCGGGAGGCCCACGAGGCGGACGAACACCGGGCGGCACACGAACCGCGTGTGCTGGCGCCGCCGGCCCTCCAGCAGGTCGTCCACCGTGCCCATGAGCGACACGGACGTGTAGCACCACGGCGTCAGGCGCTGCTGCACGAACGCGAGCGCAGACAGCAGCCCCGCGTCCCACGCGTCCCTGGTCTCGGCGTGGCTCTCGCTCTCGCTCTCGCAGAGCTGCAGCTTCCCGCGAACGAAGAAGCGCGCGTGCGGCTCGACGTCGGCCCAGTCGCTCGCACAGCGCTGAAAAAGGTGGCGGGTGAGGCGGGGCGACGAGCGCGCGACGTGCACCGCGAGTTTGGCGTCGGCGCGGAGCGCGCGCGAGCAAAGCAGCAGGCTCACGGCCTCGCGCAGCTCCAGGAACTCGACGACCAGCTCCAGAGGTGCATGTAGCAGCGCTCGGGGCGAGGGCGAGGCCATGCGGGACGCTGGAGCGGACAGCCGGGCTGGAAGCCGGCGGAAGCAGATCTTGAACGTTCGTGTCAAACGAGAACGTCACTGTCACGAGGGTGACTGGTTGAAGCGCGCAATTCGCAGGAGCGTGATGCTGGTGTCTGCATCTCACTCCTTCCTGGACGACAAGGCGCCCGAGATGATCGGGGTCAAATTGACAGAAACGGCATGCTCCTTAACAATTGCCGTGGCTTCGTTGAAGGAGACAGCAAGGTTCGCAGCCTCCAACTCGGATGGAGGCGACAGTCGTGGTCGTGGCAAGCACCTAGCAGACCAACTACACACAGAAACGTACATTGTCGAGCCCGCCTTCTACTCCACATCAAAACCCGCCTAAAACCCCATTGAGCGTGTCGCTGATCGAATACATCCGCCTCCTCTCGTGCTTGACGCGACCGATACCGACGCTCTGGCCACCGCTGGAGCGCCGCATGACTGTGGCCGCGTCCTCGCCGCCAGAGTTGCGCTTCTCGTAGAAGAATGCGTCGTTCACCACGCGGTCCAGCGCCACGTATACATGCGAGGGAACGGCAATGCCTGCCACACATTGGAACAACGCGTCCTCGCCGAGTCTTGTGAGCCACAAGTCCTGAAATACCGTGCTGCGCTGCAGAATCGGTAGCGCTTCATCAATCTCAGCGCGAAGGAGCTCAGGGGCCAGCAGCTCGTGGATAGCCATGGCTGCACGGAAAAGAAACACAGTTCCGTCCAGGAGAAAGTTGTCAAACACACGGGTCGCGAGCTCCAGCGGCAGCACTTGCAAGAACAGCGTCTGTAGCCAGTTCATCAAGTACATGGAACTCGAGATGCCCAGTTTCTTCAAGTGTGCGTGAAGCTCCGGCAACCGCGACTCGAGGAACGCCTCGAACAGCACGTAATATACTGCCGAGAGCTCTGCATCCAGAAGGTAGAATGTGAACAAGTGCTCGTGCACCATGAGGTTTGCGAGGCACTGGAATGCCAGATACCGATCTTGCGGCATGTGAAGACAGAGCATGGCCGCCAAGTACGACATGCCCTGGATGTACCCCAAGTCCGGTCGGTAACACGCGTAGGTCTCGAGTACTTCCAAGAGAAAAGCATAATACGGGCCACCACTAGCTGCATCAAACAGTCTCAGCGACGGGAATGTACGGGGTAAATCGGTGTCGATCAACGAAAGCGTATGCTCACGTCCAATTGCGCTGGATTGCTCCCGTTTATATGCTAGGGCTCGCTTCCGGTAGATTTGGTACATGTCAGGCGTGATCTTGAGTTTGTTCCCAATTGCCAATGGCCACACACGAGCGCGGATCGACGGAGGAATACCCTGCCGCCACAGCGAATGCGCAAGCGGAGTGTCCTTGCTTTCTTCCCAATTACGCAGGATACGGGTTCGCCACAGCTTTTTAGCTCGCCGCAGCTCTTCTTCCTTCTCACGAATCGATCGTCGATCCGCATCCGACACATCGCTCATATTTCCAAAGCTACCAAAACCAGGGAAAAGGGTGGATTGAGGAGACCGGCGGCCGTCGGATCGGTACTCGTGAATTCCAGTGTCTCGGAGATGCTGGTGCTGGTGAAGAGTAGCAGGGGAAACTACTCCCGGGGATGTTGCTGAATCAATAGAGATACCAACACCTTCACCCTCAGCGCCATTTGTTACTACTGACAACGTCATTGGCGGATGCAAACCGCTCCCACTCATCATGCTTGAGGTGCTGCTGAATCGCCTCTGATCCATTAATGATATCGCGCCAGCGTCAACTTCTGCGTCGAGCTCCAGCGCAACCGTGTACTTGTGCCCACACGCGACCACCAATCTCCTGTCGGGAGAGAAGCAATCAATCCGTTCAGGAGTATCTTTGTTGCTGGTGTGTCCAAGTCCGCAGGCGCCGTACGCATTCAGCCCCCACGCAAACAAAATCCGTCTATCACTCGTGACGACAGAATGAAATGCGCCACAATAAACATTCATGATCCGATCCGGCTCACACAACACATCACCAAAATCCACACGCTCAGGAACAGGCTGGTATACCATGCCTCGACCGAGTTGACCATATTCACCAAGACCCCACGAGTAAACGTCTCCAGTACTAGAGAGCGCAATTGTGTGCGTGTACCCGCATGCAATGTTGACGACTTTGACATTGTCGGAAACGAGCTTCTCCACCCGCCGCGGTACAAGCTGATCCTTATCAAGATATCCAAGACCGCATTGCCCTTCGCCTTGTTTGCCCCATGAATACACATCTCCACTGCGCGCCAGTGCGACTGTGAAGTTCCAACCGCATGTTACAAGTGCCATCTTCTCAGTAGCAGGGAGCGCAGTGATTTCGTGCGGGGTGTCACGCCACTTGTTATCTCCCAAGCCGAGTCGACCATTGCGTCCACGGCCAAAAGTGAACACAGACCCTCGATCGGTCAGGACTGCTGTGTGCGCACCGCCACAGCTTGCATGAACCACTCGTTCCTTGAGCAAACTCATCACCTTTCGGGGTAAAGCGCGATCGCGCATGTCTCCATGACCAAGTCGGCCGTCTTCTCCACTTCCCCATGTAAACAATTCACCACCGCTTGTGATTCCCACGGAATGCTGCGCGCCGCACGCGACCTTTACAATTCGAGTCCTATGCAATGCTTTCTCCAGTGCCAGCTCTTCCACCAAATGCGGCGTAAGAAATGTATCGCTGTGGTGACCTCGAGTAAGAAACTTGTTTTCTTCGTTGTCTCCGTAGCTGTATACGTCGCCCGTCGCTGTCAAATACAAAATGTGTTCACCCCCACATGCAACCTGGATAATTGATTGACCGTTGAGTGGCGACACGCGCTTTGGACGAAGGAAAAGAGGCGTGCCACTTTCAGGATTCGGTGGACGGCCCCAAATCCACATGCGAGACGGCTCTTCCTCGCCCTCCATTTTAGCAACCACGTCATTGCATTGGATAATTGGCTGGATAGCTTCTTCTTCGCTTTCATCAAGGTCATTTGCCTCTTCAGCAGTGTCAGTGAGCTCTCCAGCTGCCGAAACAGGCTCACTCGAAGACGCTGCATCGTCTTCAAGAAGTTCACTTGGCTGCACTTTGTCGCTTGCAGGCTCGCTCTTCTGACTTTCCACGCGGCCAACGACTGCTTCACTAGCCACACTCAGCGCCTCCAGGGGTCGGAGCCGCTCCTCCATCACGCGCAGCAACTCGTTTTGAATCTTCAACAGCGACGTAATGCTTTTCTGCACGTCTTCGCACAGCTTGTCATGCAACGCGCCACGTTCTTGCTTGAGTCGCTTGGGGTTTATGCTCGGTATGAAGGCTCCAGTTGCAGATCGCCCCTCGTGCCGCGACCAGTACGCCTGCTTGACCTCCGCGACGTGTCGTCTCGTGAGCTCCTCTATTGGTGCGAGCACATCATCCTCACATTGCCGCTCAAAATCCGGTTGCAGACTCGCGACCATGTCGTTCACGGCCCGTGCAACGCGAGCATGGTGGTCGAGCGGCGGTGGCGGCGGCGAGCCGTCATCATTCGCTGCGGGCTTGAAAAGCGCCATGTCGCCGATGCGCCGGTACTCGTCTGCAACCGCAGCTGCGGCGCCCCACCACGCGTCGGTGGCTTGCATGTAGGCGCGCACGCAGTTCCACAGCGCGTTGAGGTTGCCCTCTGCCTGGAGCACCTCGTTGCGGAAGGCCACCGCGTCCGCGTTCGTGCTCGGTTGGTCGCCGGCCTGCGCCTCGTCTGCGTTGCTGTCTCCGTCGCTCTCGACGAGCTCCACGCCGTCGCTGTCCGTGGCGCTGTCTGCGTCCTGCCAGGAGCTGCGCCTCCTGGATGTGGCGGAGGCGGACGAGGCGGGCGAGGCCGCGACGGCGGGGCGGGCCCAGTCCGGCAGCGGCACGTCCTTGGCGGGCGGGGGCGGGCGGTTGCGCTGGAAGCTGCAGAAGTCCGAGAAGAGCTGCATGTCGAGCCCCGCGGAGGAGCGCTCGTCGTGGTGAAGGCCGGCCTCAAACTGGCGCGACAGGTGCGCGAAGACGTCGGCCACGAAGGCGCGCAGGCCCTCGAAGCGCGCGCGCAGCTGCTCGTCCGTCAGCGGGAACACCTGCAGCGCGTACTTGGGCGGCAGCCCCACGGCCGGGTGGAAGTGCAGCTTGGCCGCCAGCGTCGCTACCTGCGCGACTGCATGTTAGCGTCAAGTTCGCGAGAACACCCGACGCCTTCCGGCCTTCCGGCCTTCCGGCCTTTCAGGCTTTCTCGCCCAAGTGGGTTCGCCACCGACCTGCGAGTAGCGCCGGTAGACCAGGAAGCCGCCGCCGCCCGCCGCCGACACCTGCAGCACGTACGCCAGGAACGCGCGCCCCGTCGCCGCGTGCCGCGCCTCGTAGAACCCCAGCAGCTGCACGCCCAGCAGCGCCCCGAAGCCCAGCGCGCTCGCCGGCCCCATGCCGCTTGAAGGCGCTGTGCAAATGAGAACAACCAACAAGCAAGAAAATCTTAAGCGTCGTGTGGCACACACAGTCCGTGTTGAAGCTGGACATGGCTACTACGACGGTCTCAATGCGCCTGCCAGCTCACTCATCACTGCATCTCGGGGAGGGAGGCGAAGGGGAACTCGCCCGTGCTGAGCGAAAAGGTCGCGCACAGCGGGTTGAGCGCCGTCGCGGTGGCGTTGTACACGTCGCAGTCGGTCTCGGGTTTGATCGCCACCACGTAGTCGGTGTCCTCGGCCACCTTCTTGAAGCCTTTGCCGATCTGCGGGTAGTAGACGCCCCAGTCGTCCTGTGAGAGCGTGAACGCCACGACCGCGGACTCGCCGGCCCCCAGACTGATCTTGGTGAACTTCTTGAGCATCTTCATCTCGGGTACCTCGTACGAGCGGTACGGCTGCGTCAGGAACAGCATCACGGTCTCTTTTCCGGCAACCGAGCCGGCGTTGGTAACCACAACCGACACATCGATCGTGTCACTGCTGGAGGTTATGTTCGTCGTGCTCAGCGTGAGGTTCGAGTACTCAAAGGTGGTGTAGCTCAAGCCCGTGCCGAATGTCCACTGCATCTCGCACTCGGCGTTGCTGGCTCCGCACTTGGTCGTCACGCGGTGGTTGTACGGCATGAGGATCGTGCCCGAGTGCTTGGGATACGTGATAGGAAGCCGCTCACTCGGGTTAACCTGACCATAGATGATCTCCGCGACGGCTTGGCCGCCAAGCTCGCATGCAAGCATGCCGTGGACCACAGCGTGGACGTTCTCCGGCAGATCTCCGAGAAGGCGAGGGCGGCCTTCGAACAGCACGACAATCACCTTTGTGCCCGTAGAAGCCAGCTCCTTGACATACTCAATCTGGCCGGCAGGCAACGCAAGGTCCACAATATCGCCAGCCTTCTCGGTGTACGCGACCTCGCCGATCACGACAATCGTGTACTCGGCCTCACTTGCCAACTCCTTCGCTTTGGCAAGGTCCGCATCGGAGTACGATCCGTCAGCATCAAGACCATTAAAGTACGTAACCTTGTCTGCGCCAATGGCGGTCATTCCGTCCTTGACCGTGACACCGTGCGCGTACGGCGAATTCGTCGCCGAACCAGCGGTGGTCACAGTCCAGCCACCACACATGTTGGAAACGTTGTTCGCCGAGTGGCCGCTCAAAAACACAGAAGCTGAAGCAGCCAGAGGGAGAGTAGCATTGCGGTTCTGGAGCAGTACAACTGATTCTCGGGCCATTTCGAGTGCCAGAGCAACATCGTCGCTGTTGCCAATGAGCGACAAATACTGCTCACCGGGGGTCGGGTTGTCATATAACCCCAGCTGCAGCTTGAGCTTGACGATGCGCCGAGCTGATTCCTTCAGGCGGTCGTACACACTTGAATCTGCAGCAAGCAGCTCCTTGGCACCATCGACAAAGGATGTGCCATAACCCATCATGCTCATGTCCACGGAGGTGCGTGTAAGTGAGAGTTTCGTTGCCTCTGCAGGCGTGCGCGCCGTGCGATGAAATGATGCCAACGCATCGATCTCAACGAAATCAGAAACGACCATCCCATCAAACCCAAAGTCATCGCGGAGGAGAGTCTTGAGGATTTTGGTGTTTTCGATCGTCGGCACGCCGTTGATGGAAATGTAATTCTCCATTAGCGAGAGAGCGCCAGCCTTGATAGCTGCGAGAAACGGAGGCGCAAAATAATTGAGCAGCTCATAATCCGTGAGGGTGACGCCTTCTTGGTCGTGGCCCGTCGGCATCTTCGAATACGCGATGAAGTGTTTAATACATGCCGCCGATCCGTTGATGCTTTGCATGCCTCGGACCACCGCATCAGCCATGACCGATACCGTGTACGGATCTTCGCCGAACGTCTCAAATGTACGGGGCCATAAAGGGTTCACCGCAACTTCGAGGATAGGACTGAAAATCCAAGGCACTCCAGCAGCAAGCGTATCACGGGCTGTCACGCGTCCCATGTCTTTCACAAGACCGGGGTTGAAAGACGCAGCGCCGTTGATTTGCTGCGGAAAGAAAACCGCGCCTTGGATGAAGCCAGCGCCATGGACCGAGTCAAGGCCGTACAAAATCGGATGCCCTCCATTCGATGCCATCGAAATGTCCTGCAACTTGGCAACAACTTCGCGATATTCGGTTGCGTTCCACAGGAACTTGTCGGTATTCATCAAGATAGGTGAGCCAAAGTAGCCACCCGTCTTGATGTCAACGTAAGGCTTCACTGCATCTTCAGAAATCTTGCCGGACGTGTCGGTGAGGAGGTAAATTGCCATGAGATTCATCTGCCCAATGATGTCATCGGCGGTGAAGTTGGCCAGAATCGCGTTTGCCTTTTCATCCCACTGGTCGGCACGAATTCCAGCGGCGCCAAGATAACCCAGAACAACTGTGGCGGCCCAGGACGTCCGCATGGCGCCACGGAAAGCGAAGGAGAAGAGGAACTTGTTCAGGAACTGCTCAAATCGAGAAGTGACCAGCTCTGAAAGCTTGCTTTGGGGGTAAAGTGGTGCCTCAAAAGAGCTTGACGGCCGTGCCATCTTCGTTTCTCGAGCTCTGCTTCAACCGTGCCTTGACAGGTTCGATTACCGACGAGCGATGACAACATAGCCCAATGCATGCCTTTGACTGTGAGTCAAAGCTTCGGCATCTGTTGACGTGGTACAGTAGCACAAGTAAACATGTGAACGGCAGCTTCTTGGTAATCCATCTCGCATCATTGCATGTATAAACCGGTCAATTTGCTGCCCTTCGCTACCACAACTAAGTCGAAGTCATCGAAGTGCCTGACTGCCATGTTTCTGTTGCGTCACACAACAAGCTGTGCCCGCATGTCTGTCGATGCCGGGGAAAAGCTGGATGACTGTAGAGATCACAAAGCACGCGACTGCCTGCTTTTAATTGAATCTGGGGGCACGCTCAGCTACGTGCAGTTAGCAGTCAACATTGCTCCAACCATACTTGGACCCGCCAGCCGCGCATCTCAGCGCGCAAAGGTTGACTTTGTAGCGTGGCGTCAAGCAGAGCCTGCAGCCCACCACAGCAACCTCCGACTTCGGTTGGAATCACAAGAGGCCAAAGCTTTCCCCCCTTCGTTTGGCTCGGTCGGGGTAGCGACTCGCTACTAGCGAGGAGAGCGCAGTTACCGCAAACACGATTCGATACTAGATAGTAGCAACGCTCTCCTTCGGAGGTGTCGACCCAACCAACAAGCTGCCTCGTGCGGTTGTCCTGTGGGCCACTCTTTCTCTAGTCAGACAGTGCTGAACGTGCAAGTGATTGAAGTCGCGGCCGAAGGTTCCAAACTATCTGTCGTGCCTTCCCGGCGCTGCTCATGCAGGGGATGCGCTCGTGTTAAGCCGTTAGCAGTGTACACGTGAAGATGACGGAGTTCGAGGCTGCGAGTGCGAGCTACTTGACCGAGAGTTCAACGCACCAGGCCCGCTCCCGTCTCGCAGCCGAAGCTCTAGCACCTGCGGTCGCAACCGAAGCGACTGCATGCAGCTTTGAGGAGGTTTGCGGAGGTTCGCGGCTGGACTGGTCGCAGCCAACAACGCGTGGTGCATCGATATTGATCGGTCGGCGCGCACGGTGGGACTATGAGTACACAAAGATATCAACGCGTCAAGTCTCCACTTCAAGGTCCATGTTGAAGCGGTTACCAAGCGGCACTGCACTGACCATGGACTGGCTTCCTTGCGGTGACTGCTGTATCGAGAGCTCCTCCTCCTCCTCCCTGTGACTTGCGTCAGGGCGGCGCGGAACGCCCACGAACAGCGCTGAAGGAGTCCAGCGAGCAGCGATAGCGGGGAACGATAGAAGCCTCTGGACGTGTGGAGGTCTCAAAGGCACCCACGTGACGCCCCATTAGCCGCTGGGGTCCAAGAGTGGCGCCACGGTGACGCCGCTGGAAGGAAGAAGGCCAGCGGGATCGCCCGAGCCACGCACGGAGCAAAACCATAACACGAGTGCAGCGAACGCAAAGAGAGAGAGAGAGAGCGCTTGGCATTTTGGGGGCACCAGCAGGGCTAGAAGACCCGCGATCGGAACTGCACACAGTGGACTTGATCTCGTTGAAGTTTCAGCCTTGTTCGAATTGGAGCGTTTTGTATCGAAATTGTCGAGCCTACCAGCTCGGCGTGGCATGCGCTCGCTGCGTTCAAAAGCTAGTCCAGGCCTTTTGGCGCCTCGATGCAAGCGCAGCACACGTGTTCGCTGCTCGCCTCGCAGCATTGAATCAGGCGCTCGGCCTGTCCGCTCGTTGGTATCGCACACGAGTGGCCACAAAGTATTTCTGAATCCAGCAGGCGGAGCCCATGAGCAGCGAGGGAGTACCGAGTCGCACACCGCAATGCTCGCGCTTGCTGCTGCTGGACTCCTGGGACTTCGATTCTTTTTGATGCTCGAAAACCCAAGCAAAAGTCGAACGTCGTCACGTTGCGAGGCTCGAAAATCTGGGCTGCGAAACCGTGCGAGAGATCTCTCTCTCTCTCGAATGGCATTGTATCAGATACGGCCCCAGCAAATAGCTACCGTAGTAGCGTTGCAGGCTCCTTCAACGTGGCGTGCGTGCCGGTTGGCTCTTGGCTTAGCTGGCTGCGCATTCCTCCTACATGGACGCTCATTTTTTCCCTAGAGCCCGGTTCTCCATGCCCTTTGGCTGCCTTCAGCGGTGGACGAAGGAAGGCTCTCCTGCCTGACACAGGTGCGCGTTTATGCCGCTGGAATGCTAGTCCGACCACCTCGACGGGAGCTCCGGTCGCCCCTGACCTTGCTGCACCACATTCACTGCATTCGCCTGCTCTTCCGGCGTTGTTGCGCTGACTCCTTTGGCCAGCGCTCCGGCCTCCATAGTGGTTTTGGTGGTGTGACTCACTCGCTCGGGCTCCCCTCGGCCACACGACGGCGCCAGATCTCGGCGTTTTGCCGCCAGAAACCGCCTCGCTAATGTCGCGCCCCACGACGCAAGTGACTGCAAAGACGCGGTGGCTTGAGGTGATTTTGAGTAGGATATAGTTTGTGGCGCCACCGCGACGCCTCCACTTCCTTGACATGGAGAGCAACCAAAGTCTGGTTGCGTGTCTACCACCGACCAGCTTGCATTGGTCTGGGCTTGGCTGGGCTTGGCTGGGCTTGCTGGCTTGGCGATCACCAGTAGGTGAGCACTGTACCAAATGGGACTGGAGATTTTGGCTCGTGAGCACAACTTTGCAGGTCGCACCCAGGCGTTTCGTGTGCGGCTAGATCTTTCAGCACACAACAACATGCAAAGAGCGATGAAAAAGCAAGGCGTCCAGAAGTCGACAGCGCCGCTATCTGTGCATCAAGCGCCGCGTCTCGAGTTTCTAGACTAGGTGCACGCAGTGCACGTTAAAGCCCGCGACAGTATCAGAAGAAGCGGCGCGGAGTCGGAAAGAGGCAAGTGAACCCTTCTGTCGCCACTTTCCTCGCAGCGCTGGCGTGCTCGCTGGAAGATCGACCGCTGCCCGTATACGCGCACTTGGCACTTCGATCATGCCTGCCACATTTACCCACTCGCTGACTCCACGGCGCATCACGCGTGACTCGCAGCTCTTCAACGTAAGGAGCGAGTGGTACCGTACCGCCGCCACCTTCCAGGCTCACTCGATCGAGGCGATCGATCGGCCGCCTGTACCTGCGCCTCAGGCTCAGTCCCCAACTCGCGGCCCGCCGCCCACCCCGCCGCCATGGTCTACTCATCCGCGCCCCTGGGGGTCTACGCCCGCGACCCGACGGCCGAGGCGCAGCCCAAGGCCTTCGCCTTCGGCTTCAGCGACGGCGGCAGCGGCCCCGGGCCCTCGGTGCCCGCGCTGCGCCCGCTCGACACCCTCCGCCCGCTCTACGCCTCGCTGCCGGCCCAGTACCCGCCGGCCTCGACGGGCTGCTTCGACTCGCCGGGCTCGGCCAGCTCGGCCGCCTACGCGCCGCTCGAGTGGACGCCCCCGGAGCTGCTGCCGCCAGCGTCCCCGGCCTCGTCGTGCTCCATGTCCTCAGCGTCGACGTCGACGGCGTCGCCTGCGTCGTCGCCCTCGCCGCCGCTGTCGCTCTCGGGCCAGCCCGTGCTCAGCGACGACCAGCTGCTGCACGAGATGTTCCAGCGCTCGCGCAGCTTCCCGGCGCGGCGGTTCCCGTCGCTCTCCATGGACGACGCTATGCTCTGCGGCCAGATGCTCGGGCTGCCGTACGCCTCGCAGCCTCCAACAGCCAACGCCAGCGCCAACACCAGCGGCTTCCTGGCCACGCGCGGGCTGGCGGCACCGCCGCCGGTGCTCGCCATCCCGTCGCCCATGGGCTACAACCGCGCGTTCAGCTCGCCGCCGATGCTGGCGTCGGCCCGCCGGCCGCCGTTCGCCCGCGCGGCGCTGCATCACGCGTCGCTGTCGATGGGCAAGAAGAAGGCGCCGGCGTCGCGCATCTGCCGCATGCCCGGGTGCACCAAGGGCATCCGCTCGCGCGGGCTCTGCAAGGCCCACGGGGGCGGCCGCCGCTGCCAGACGCCCGGCTGCGAGATCAGCGACCAGGGCGGCGGCCACTGCATCGCCCACGGCGGCGGCCGCCGCTGCTCGGTCGCCGGCTGCCAGAAGTCGGCGCAGTCCAAGGGGCTCTGCAAGCTGCACGGAGGCGCGCGGCTCTGTCGCATGCTCGACTGCAGCAAGAACGGGCAGATCAAGGGGCTCTGCCGCCTGCACTACAGCCTGCTCATGGCCTCGGCGGGCCCGCAGGCCGTCGCGGTGGCCGGCCGCGGCCGGCTCTAGCTGGCGTAGAGCCCATAGATCGTGCGTGTAGATACCCATAGACCCACCAGCAGCACCTGTACACACCGCCGCAGCAAAAAGTAGCGCCACCCATGAGGAAATATGAAAGCGCGCATGCCATTTTGACCGATCACGCCCTTGTTCCATGAGCAGCGAACGCTCCGGCCCCTTCCGGGCCCACGCGGCGGACGGGGCGGGTCATAACCCGCCGGAGAGTTGGCCCGCGGCCTGGCGACCGGGAGAGACCCGCACACTCATCGCCGACGACCGCCTCAGCGCGAACGCTCCGCCCATGTCGGCGTCTTTGACCTGGGCAGAAGATACCCAACCCACATGCACGTGTAGACCACCTCGTAGGCCGGACCACATTTTCCCGCGCACTTTCCAAAGTCACCAACCCACAGTCTCGGTTCAAGCATGGCGAGCGCGACGGAGGCGGCCGAGTGGGCGCCGAGCGTGCGGCAGGTCTTCCAGGACGTGCAGCTGCAGGCGCTGGAGGTGAGCGCGTACCACTTCCACCCGGACGGGCGCCACCAGCGCACGCTGGTGCCGGCGCTGCGGCGGCTGGCGCAGCTGTTCGCGGCCGAGGTGCAGCGCGGCGCCGGCGTGGCCGAGGAGCAGTTCGCGCTCTTCCTGGACGAGCTCTGGCTGGCGCTAGCGCGCGCCATCGCCACGCCCAAGCTCGGCGACGTCGTGGTTGAGGCCGTGGCCGCACTCGTGGGCGAGTTTGCGCGCAGAAAGCGCGCTGACGAGCCGCCCTTCTGGGCCGAGCTGCGCGCCGAGCTGCTGGGCCGCACGGCGGCCGCCACGCAGGCCGAGGACCGCGCCGTACGCCTGCGCGCCTGCCAGGTGCTGCAGCTGCTGCTCAACCGCATGGATGAGGTCGAGTGCGTGGGCAGCTAGCGACTGGTGCTGAACGACGGGCGATAGATAACCTGACGAGCGTGGCGCGCGACAGGAAACCCGTGGCCAGGCAGCTGCGGGCCGCGCTGCTGCCGCGCCTGCACGACAAGGTCACAACCATCCGCGTGCAGAGCATCTACGCGCTCAAGCAGCTGCAGGACCCCGACGATGAGCGCGACAAGGTCACGCTTGCGCTGCAGCGGCTCATGGTCACCGACCCGTCCAAGTAAGAGGGCGCCGCGCGGGTTCAGATGCGCGTGGGGCAAAGGGAACTAACTGATGCGCGCGCCTGTCGAAATGCAGGGACGTGCGCAAGGCCGCGGCCATGAGCGTCACCATGACGGACGCGACCTTCAGGGACATGCTCATCCGCATCCGCGACGTGAGCGACGACGTGCGCTACGCCGCCTTCCAGTCTATCGGGAGCGAGATGAGCGTCAAGGACATCCCCATCAACGACCGCGTCCACATGCTCGACCAGGGCCTTCAGGATCGCTCGGCGCGTGTCCGACGCGCATGCGAGCAAATGGTGCTGCGCAAGTGGCTGCCGACATTTGACCGATCGCCAATCACGATGCTCAAGGGGCTGGACGTCGAGCAGAACTCAAAGATCGCCTCGAAGGTGTGTCGACTGATCCTAAAGCATCAGTCGGAGCTGCCTCGCGCCGTGAAGCACACGGATGAGGAAGAACTCACCGCAAAGGCGTTTTTGAGCGCGATTTCTGATGTCAAGACGCTCAAGGCTGAACCAGTGTTCTATTGGAGGGAGCAGTGCTATTACTACCAGAAAGTTGACCGTGACACTGACAAGACGGCTGTGCTCGTACCTAACATTTCGGAATTCGCCAAGCTACTGGTTGCAGCGTGCGAGACTGGTTCGGATATGCACTTTGTCTCACTCCAGCTACTTGATCTGGGCCACCTTCTTGACTTCCAAGACGAGTTTGGTCGCCGCACACTCCTGGATGCGCTCAGTAAGATTTCGCATTCCATGATCGTTCAGACCCTTCATGCGTTTCCTGACACTTGCTTTGCCTTCTTTGTGATCCAAACAAAACAGGAAACCTGCTGCGTAGTTTGGATACAGATGCGGAGCTTATCAAAGGCATCATGGAGCTGATGGCCTTCATCTACGCCAAGGGTGCAGAACAAGAGTTTCTTCAAGTAGTGGCTGAAATTCTTAACGACTTGTATGAGCCGCTTGAACCTGAAGTTGACGAAGAAGGGAAACATGTTGCTTCTCGCCCAGTGCCAACCAGCAGCAAATTATCTGACGAAGAATATGAAGTCAAGTCCAAGAGATGTGAAGAGCTGGAGAAGCTTCTTGAAACGGTGGACATTGACGCACCCGAGTACAATGAATTGCAGACGGAACTGTTGGAGCTCGAGACGCAATTGCAAGACCCCATTGTGCTTCGCTGGTTGCGCTGCCTGGAAATCCTCTCGCAGATGCTTCGACTAACGTCAATGTCGCTCAGCAATGCCATTATTGATGGAATGGGTGCGTACATATTTCCTGCTGTCGATAGCGAACTAGCTGCTGTCCGGGTAGTTGGAATGGAGTGCATGGGTCTCTATGCGTTGCTTGACAAGCGAGTGGCCGAGCAGTACTTTGTCGTCTTTTGGGCTGCTATCAACAATGAATACGAAGATTCCGATGTCAAAATGACATGCGTCAAGGCAATCTTTGACATTGCACTTACATACAAGAATTTCAAGCCGATTTACGTACCTGATCGCGAGGAAAACGAGGGTGAAGGTAAAGGTGGCGATGAAGAGGACGAGAAGGGCGATCGGGTCCGCATAAAACAGGAAGCAGGAAACGCCACAGAAGAGGCGAGCGGCAATGACGGAGACGAAAAAGAGATGGAGATGGAAGAGTTGGATCTCGACAGAGTGTACATCGGTCTTGCGCGTCTGATCGGTATTGACGATCTGGATACCCAAAGCACGATTGTCGAGGGTTTTGCTCGGCTGTTCCTTTTGAACCGCATCCAGAACGTGGCCGTCCTCGCAATTCTGCTTGAAACATACTTTAACCCGAAGATGCAGACCGTGCAGTTACAAGGAGAGCATGATTTCCAGTCGCGATCGCTACAACTGCTTAGTATGTTCTTTCCCGCGTTCGCTACGGCCTCTGTTGCCAATTGTACGCTACTCGAAGAGGCAGCAATGCACCTTGTGCAAAAGTCGATGGAGAAGGCAGATATTGAGAGCGGAGAAGCCATCGATCTCACAGCTTGTGGCAAGTACGTGCTTCACTTGCTCACACATCGCGAGGACGCAAACGACGAAAATGAAGACATCGATGACGAAGCCAAGCCAGCGACATCGAGAAGGCCGCCTTCCGCAGCAAGCAAGACCCAAAAGTGCGCTCACCACAATCGTATTGCGATCAATATCTGCCTGGAGATTTTGGCGCTCGAGCGAATCTCCAAGGCAGAGAATGATATTCAGACAGAACTGGTTCTCGCTCGCCAGAAGATGCTCATGAAGATGCTCATTTTGTCTGAGATCACAGCCCGTGAAAGACGATCCGGCGCGTTGATGCTGTTTTTGCTGGATGATGTCGCAAAAACGTGCTTCTCTTCTCAAAAGGGCCTTCAGCGTAGCGCCGAAGCCATGGTAAAGCGGTCAAAGGAGAGCTTTAAGCACCAGCTGCAAAAGAGCGGCAGTACTGAGCACGACGAGTCTGCATCCCTGGAGCAGGATCGCGAGTGGTCAGATGAGTTAATTGCTGAGCGAGTTGAAGTGCTCGAGAAAGCGTTGGAGGAGGCAACAGAGCTGTACCGCAAGCAGCAAAAGAAACGCGCGGCCAAACGGCGCGGACGTCAGGACTCGTGGGATTTTAGCAGCAGCAGTAGCAGTGAAGAAGATGAAGAGGAAGACGGTGAAGACGAAGATGGCGAGGAGAACGAAGCTGAGGACGATAACGAAAGCGCTCAGGGCAAGGGTGCTCAGGGCAAGGGCCAGCCAAAAAAGAAAAGTCAGGAGGCGATTCCTCCTCGGCGCGAAATGTCGTCTCGGCGAAGCAAGACAGCGGCTGTAAGCCGCATGCAAGTGCAAGAGGGCGAAGCTGATGCGCAGTTGAAGCAGGCAATAATTGACAACGGCGACGACGACGAAGACGAAGATGATGAAGACGAGAGCGAAGAAGAGGACGAGGAAGACAGCGATGAGGAGTCATCAGCTGACGAGTGATGTGCTTTGCGTGCGTGGTCGCAAGATTTATTTTTTTTGCGTTTTTTCCTCTCATAAATGTCCTTGTGAGCGGTCTAGAAAACCAACGAAACAACACGAGTATGAATGAGATCGTGCCTTCAATGCTGGGCGTGCTCTTATTCGGCAGGAAAGCGACAGCGAGCAAACTAAACGCAAGGAAAAATGCCTCTCGAGCTGACCACTTCTTGTCTCGCGAAAACCCGACGCATTGCTCCGGTTGGCTGGTTACATGGCGGCGTAGTCGGACTCGGACGGTGCCGGCGCGCCATGATCTCCCATCTCAGCGAACATGTTTTGCTCGCGCTTGCGTGCTGCTGAGCGCATCTTGTACACAACGGCGCCGATTGCGATAGCGGCAAATGCAACACAGCCGGCGACGATGCCTCCGATAACTCCGCCGGTGATCGTTTTCTTTTTTGTGCCACTCGAGGTCGACGCAGTGGTGCCAGAAGATGAAGACTTTGTGGCATTGTCAGTTGTTGTCGAGGAGGTGGTGCCGCTGGTGGTAGTAGTATCTGTGCCAGTCGACCCGGAGCCAGAAGTCGAGCACGACGCACTCGAACTCTTCTTGGTGGTGCCTGAGCTGTGTGTAGTCTTGGCGGGCGTTGGTGACGGCGTGGTCTTGGCTGGGGTAGGGCATGGCGTAGTTGACGCAGGCGTCGGCGTCGGTGTCGGCGTCGGCGTCGGCGTTGGCGTCGGTGTCGGTGTGTCGTATGTGCCATCGTAGGGCGGTGGCGGAGTCTCATCACCAGGAGGCGGAGTTTCGTCACCAGGAGGCGGAGTTTCGTCACCAGGAGGCGGAGTCTCGTCACCTGGAGGCGGAGTCTCGTCACCAGGAGGCGGAGTCTCGTCACCTGGAGGCGGAGTCTCGTCACCTGGAGGCGGAGTCTCGTCACCAGGAGGCGGAGTCTCGTCACCAGGAGGCGGAGTTTCGTCGCCTGGAGGTGGAGTCTCGTCCCCGTATGTGGGAGGCTCGGTCGGCGGGTCCGGCTTCCATCTGTGTCGGTCGTGGTGGTGCGGGCGCTCGTCCTCCTCGCAGTCGCAATCCTCTTCGGACTCCTTTTGCGCGCGCAGGAAGGCCTGGTTACCTGGCAGCAAGTCCATCGGGTCGAATTCCTCATACAGATGGCTTTCATATAGCTCGTCGTTCCAGGGCGACGCGTACTGCTGCTGGTCGTACGAGTCCTCGTCGACCACTGCGCCGTCGTAGGTTTTTGTCTCGTCGTATCCACCTTCGTCGTTACCCTCCTCGTCGTCGTCGTCGTACACATTACCATTGTACTCAGGCTCCTCGTCCTCTCCATACACGCCGTACGTGCCTTCATCGTCCTCGTTATAGGTCGGTTCATCACCAACGTAGTTCTCCTCCTCGCCATATTCGTCCTCGCTCTCGTAGTCTCCCTCGTCTCCTTCACCTTCTGGCTGTGGCGCCACCCCCAGCGCTGCTGCCAGCGTCAGGTCGTCGCTTGAGCGCAGCGAACGTGGCTTGCTGCCCTTGTTCGACTTGATCGTTCGAGCAGAGCTTTGCGTCGACAGCACATCCGAGCCCGGGTAGGCTTCAGCGTTCAAAGCACGCTTGAGGATCGGCGGCTCAGGAGGAACGTCGGCGTTCAAAGCACGCTTGAGGATCGGCGGCTCGGGGGGAACGTCGGCGTTCAAAGCACGCTTGAGGATTGGCGGCTCGGGTGGAACATCGGCGTTCAAAGCACGCTTGAGGATCGGCGGCTCAGGTGGAACGTCGGCGTTCAAAGCACGCTTGAGGATCGGCGGCTCGGGTGGAACGTCGGCGTTCAAAGCACGCTTGAGGATCGGCGGCTCAGGAGGAACATCGGCGTTCAAAGCACGCTTGAGGATCGGCGGCTCAGGAGGAACATCGGCGTTCAAAGCACGCTTGAGGATCGGCGGCTCGGGTGGAACGTCGGCGTTCAAAGCACGCTTGAGGATCGGCGGCTCGGGTGGAACATCGGCGTTCAAAG